>JAREIK010015977.1:0-45034 GCA_029783825.1 Sapria himalayana
AAATCAGAGTTGAATTAGGATTATAGTTTGAGTCAAATAGGCTTAGTAGTTGAATCAAATTAAGATTTAGTAGTTAGAAACCAAATTAGAATTAGAGTCATAATAGGTCATTAGAGTCCTAATATACTTCATTTTCTTAGAGATGTTAGCCTATAAATAAGGCCATGTAAAAAAAATTAATTGGTTAATAATATTTTGTTTTCTTTGCAAATATTGCAATTCTCAATGGCGAGACTCAAATGATTTTCTTATCTATTTTTTTCCTCAATTGATGAGACTCCCTAGAAAGCGTTTGTGGGACTATATGGCTTTCTATCACTTCTCTTCACATATTTTCTCTATATTTTCAATATTATCTCTAGCTCACCTACTCAAATTTTAAACGGAGAAACACTTATTTTGATCCTTAAAGCTATCAAATTTGAATGACTGCAGGGACAAACAATGAGTATGATGTACCAAATTATTGGGCAGGCTATTAATAAAGCAGGCCTTGCTGATACGCATCACCCACAGGATTATTTGAACTTTTACTGCCTCGGAAAGCGTGAAAGTTCATCTACAGAAAGTCCTCTTCAAACATGCAATTCTTCTGAGAACCAGTGCATTGTATGGCATTTTCCCTCTGATGTTAATAAGTTAACTATCACATGTATTTCTCCATCCAAAAAAAAACATTTCATCATGGGTTGAATATCTAATTAGGGCCACCCAATTTGAATTGTATATCATTGTGGTTGAAGTATAATGCTCCATTATTTCATACTTAATCATAATTAAAGGGAAAAAAAGGGATTGAGTGGAAATTAACAACGGTTCAACCTATAATTCTTGTTGCTAGTAATTTGTAGTTCTATGTGAATATTGGCCTTTAACTCTACATATTTGTTTGGGCTAGGTTTGGTTTTAAGGAAAAAAGCAAAAGAAATTATTTTTTTAATTGCAGTGTAGTGCTCAGTCAATATCATGTCTCTATCTTGAATTTATACCTGAGCTAGCCTTTCATATTCCACCCTTTATTTTTCCCATCTTTGGTTGATTCATATTTTCATAAGCTTTGAGTTAGACTGATGAACAAAAGGAATTTGGTTGCAGTATGATGGTGCATTATCATGTAGACATATCCAACCTGAGAATCAGTTGTTCCATATAGTTGCAAATCCGAGGTTATATATGTTCTATCATTATCATCTTCAGAGTCTGTTTTCTCTCTGTTTTTTCTTTTTCTTCTTCATTGCAAGGATTAGCTCAGAAAGTACCGCAGATTTATGATTTATGTCCATGCCAAAAGGGATGATAGTTGATGATGAATATGTCCTGATGGGATCCGCCAATATTAACCAGAGATCCTTGGATGGTTCAAGGGATACCGAGATTGCCATGGGCGCTTATCAGCCAACATACACATGGTCAGGGAAGAAGACTCATCCCCGCAGCCAGGTTGCTTTCATATCTTTTTTTTTTTTGGTTTCATATTGTTTAAAAAACATTTGCATTCATATCTCAATATTCATCTTCTGTAATTTGGATACAGGTATATGGCTATAGAATGTATGAGAAAAGTTCAAAATGATATATTGATATATAGAATGTATAAGTTTGAAATATCATCCTCACATGGATTTTACGATATATATACGATATATTGATAAATATTTTATATAAATATAATAATTAAAAATTATTAAATTTAAATATATATTAATTTACTTATCAGAATTATTTGAAATATAGGTAATGATAATATTAATTAGTTTTAAATTTTTATTTTAAAATTTTTTACTATATTTATATTTATTTATTAAAATATATATTTCTATGAAAGTTTAATATTTATATTTAATTTTTAATAATACATTTTATGTTTTTTTTAAATCATATATATTTAATGTTAAAATTATAATTATTCAACAACATGAAATAGAATATGAATTTTTAAACATTTATATTTTCATATTTAGTTATTACTCTATAAAATATTCATAAATACTTTTTGCATTTCGTAATAAATCCATATGCTCGGCTTGGTGGAACAGGTTAAGCACCTGGGCGTTCTTGAGGATTGTTTGCAACCAGAGACTCTTAAACATAGAGATGACAGGGCATTGATGCATAACCAATCCAGGTGACAAGATGGAAAAGTAACCACATTGGCCCGATCACGAAGCTTTCCAGACGAAGTGGTAAAAGTTCTTGGATCATCAATAATCTTCGATTGCTATAACCACAAAACTTATCATCAAACCTTCAAAATGAAGTAATGGTTATCATGAAGTCCAGACGAGGAACAAAAAAGGTGCGAGTACTGCAGTAGATTGAGGAGAATGCAGAGCAAGATGCTAATACCACTGCAACAAACAGTTAGAATCTGAGAATTCAGAACAGAGAAGAAGACACCTCTGTTTCAGATGTAATTACTGTTGTATGTATGTATGTTGTTTGTTTGTTTGTATGGAAAATAAGTTCAAAGTAGAAAACATTTATTGATGATGGTACAATGTTAATATCAAGTTTCCATGATATTAAATAAACACCTCTTTGGGCAAATGGGAAAGCTTGAGAAACTTCTCACTTTCATTTTCTTTAATGTTTGAGAAAGTATTGCATGATGTTGATAAGTTGTCAATTTGATGCCTTTAAAAAAGTTAAATTAAGTGAAGAATAATATTTTTGGTATTACTACACTTATATACTAAATTAGCAATCTTAATAAACACATAATAATAATTTTTTTTTAAATTCCTTAAAAACCTTAAAAATTTACATTTTATTTATTCAAATATGTAATTTTTATTTTTCTCAATTCACTTTCCCTTTTGGAATCATCATATATTAAAAATATTAAGATTTTAACACCAGCCCATCATACCTAACTCACATGGTAAACTCGTTCAACATTTAAATAGGTAAGGCTGAGGGAGAGGTGTCCCGAGCTTGAATTCCAGTGTGGACAGTTTACTACATTGTAATTAATGTGTTTAGTTATAAAAAAAAAAATTAACACCATTTATTTTTTTAGGAGTCTACTTTTATACACTATTTTCTACCATATTCATTGTTTTATGATATTTTTTATTCTTATAAATTTTAAGGGCGTTAAGAAAAAAATAAGTAAAAGGAAAAAAAGTGAAGGAAAAAATACCATTCAAAATTGTTAAAATTATTCTTATTTGTAACTGAAAAATGTATTTAGTGATAATTATATTTAAATATACAAAATTTAAGACAGATTGACCGCATAGCGCATTTCCAATTGTCGTTTTATTTTATTTTATTTTTTAAAAATTAAAAATAATTTTTTTCGTGTCTTCTGAAATTAGGGTTTTTAGCTCACTTTCTTCCTCTGCAGATTCTGAAGTCACTCAATCACTGTACACTGTAAGCTCTCTAACCCTCTCGAAGCTTTTACGTATTTTCTTTCTTTGTTCCGAAGTTTTTGTTTTTTCTTTCCCCTCTCTTTGGTTCCCGACACACTCGTGTGAAATGGAGTTGAAAATCTCGTGTAATTGCATCCATACTACGATCTTTTATAGTTTGTGCGGGTTTCTTTGCTCTCACTTTCTCTTCCTTCTCCCTTGTATGTAAGGTTGTTGTGTTTGATTAGTGAGAAAAGTGAGGAGAAGAGAGGGAAATGAAGAAATTGAATCTTGCGTTTTTATGTTGTTTTTCTAAAGGGATGAGAGCTGGGAGCTTGAAGATTTAAATTTTTGGTTCTGAATTTTCTCGTAAAACAAACTGCTTCTCTGGTTGGATTTTGAATTTTGAGCTTCAATTCGGGAGCTAGGTCATTTCGAGTGAAGATTTTCTCACGGAAATGTAAATTTCAACCTGTACAGAGTCATTTTGCTGAAAGTCAAAAATTTATTTTTCCCAGGCTTAGATAATCACCAAAATAACTGGAGTTGCCATGACAAAATGTCTGCTGGAATGTATTTGTTTTTGGGTATTATTTTATGATGAAGCAGATTATTTTTTAAATCTTTTTTTTAGGTGTTAATTGAAGGGGTCGGAGCATTGTTCGGTTGAAGAATGGCTTCAACAGGGCCACCACAATCTTTGAAAAGATCAGATACCTCGTTAACAAGAGAAGGAGACCAACTGATTATTACCCCTCTAGGAGCTGGAAATGAAGTGGGCCGTTCCTGTGTCTACATGTCCTATAAGGGGAAAACCATATTGGTATACCATAATGCATTGTGCTTTTATTTTGGTTGCTAGTTTTTTTACTTCCATTTTCAACATTTGGTTTTTAATTTGTTTGTTTCTGTTTTGTTCATGTTCTATGGTGATAGTTTGACTGTGGAATTCATCCAGCATACTCAGGCATGGCTGCTTTGCCATACTTTGATGAGATTGATCCTTCAACCATTGATGTTCTTTTGGTGACACAGTATGTTCTTTTTCCTTGTTGAATATTGTAATGTTATTTGTTTTTATAACTTAGTAATCTGCTGAATTGAGAAATGAAGTTAGAGAATATCATTATTGTTTTTGATATTGTAATCATGGGTATGGTCATTTTTCTGCAATTTTTTTTTTCTGAAACAATGGAATGAATCCTTCCTCAATGGTCTTACTGAGAAAAATGATCAAACAACTATTGCTAAAGCATATAAAGATTCATCTGTATCTTCTCTTATCAGTATCTTGTACTATTAGGAGCACTGCAGATATATCTTATAGGAATGAGACTACATATAACACCCAAATTTTATGCCATCTTCTGAATAGCTCTTGCTTCTCAATGGTTTCTTCATTAAATTTTCCAATTTTTCTTTTTTCTCAAGGAATAAACTCTTGGAAATTCCTCTCTTCATATGAAATAGCTTCCTATACTTGAAATCTATCACTGATTTCCAGTCTGGCCTTGAGATCTTTTGTGCTTTGAGTAGATTTTCTTGAGCCAACTTTTCTCCATTTGAATCCTGACTGCATGGCTGATGCATGCTCTTAAAATGGTCGAAAGCACATCACTAGTTAGTTATCTACCATTATAAGCATTGTAATGAGAGTATTCTCTGTAGCTGGATTGGAGTGATCACTCTATAGAAAGACCATTCACGATTAGAGGTTCCTAGGGGGATGCAGGTTAATGGACCTACCCCCTTTGCATCTCTGTATAAAGTGTCCATACACACACTTGAACATGTACTTTCGTACTTTCGAGCCCGAGAGGCTACAATAATCAAATCTATCAGCTGAAATTCCTTTGGAGAAGCCCCCTTTGCATCTCTGTATAAAGTGTCCATACACGCACTCGAACATGTACTTTCGTACTTGAGCGCCTGAGAGGCTACAATAATCAAATCTATCAGCTAAAATTCCTGTGGAGAAGCCCCAATCGCTCGCCTTCTTTGATTATGTTGAAGTTCCTATTGCTTTCCTCAGCATTGTTTTCTTCTCAGTGAATGGGTTTATGTTAATCTCATACTTATCTCTGAGCAGTGCTCTTAGCTGTGGTATGTAGCAACATATGCTCTTAATGATCATTTCATTCAGTATCTTGCATGTCTTGTCTTGTCAATGAACTTTTGTCAATCTTGAAACATTTTAGAACTTTCATCTTCAGTTTTCCTTTTTGGTTATCTACTCTACTTTCTCATGTAAAATTGCCCCTGTTCTTTTAGATGTGCTCTCCACTTTACTGCATTGTAATGTGTTGCATTTCCTGCGCAGCTTTCACTTGGATCATGCTGCATCCCTTCCATATTTCCTGGAGAAGGTTGGCCATTTATTTAATTAAAATTTATGCTATTACTTTGCCTATAAATTTAGCTAAAATATTTGAATTTGTTCATTAGACCACATTCAAAGGGCGAGTTTTTATGACACATGCAACAAAGGCTATCTACAAGTTGCTTTTGTCTGATTATGTGAAAGTGAGCAAAGTTTCAGTTGAAGATATGCTATATGATGAACAAGACATTCTTCGCTCCATGGATAAAATTGAGGTGAGTTGATTTTTGTTTGTAGATGTATGTTTCATTCTCCCCTTTTTGGAGACTAGTAATAGTTTCCTCTAATTTCCTCTGATTGTCCGAACTAATTTTGAAGCTAATCTAAATGCATCTGTTTCCTTGATTGGTTGTAAGGGACTTAGATTTGGGTCTTTTAATCTTTTTATTTTCTGGTTCTAAATTTTTGGTCAATGTTATCTTTAAAGTTTCAATGAGTACTTTATTCCATGGAAAATTGGATTTGGAACAGCGAACAGTATCACTATATCGAGCTGTTTTGATTTCTAATCCTTCTCTTGTACTTCCTTTTTTGAAGGCCTGAAATGGTCCATGTATCACAGATTAGCTTAGATCCGTTTATTTAAATTTGCAGTTTGCTCTAATGTTCTATCTTGGGTCTCTTATTTGAAATTAATACTGCAGAAACATCTACTACCTCATTCTTAAGCTTAAATCTTTCTACCATAGACATTCTTATCTGAATCATAGATTCTACCCGAGTGCAAGTATTACTGTTTTAGATCTTCATCTGTGTACTTTGTTCTTCACCTTCTATGAGATTAATTGGGTTTTGTCTTCAACGTAAGAAGGTTTTGGCAAATAATACTAATTAGTCTATTAAGATTAAATTGACTATACTTCTAATATTGGTTTTTTGTTGTGCTCCACCACAGCATATATTATTGTCCTGAATTTAGTTTCAAACTTGTTACATAACCAATCTAAGAAAATATAAAACTTGTTCTGAAAAAAAAGGAAGCAATATGGTGTGTGTACTTCTCATATGCCAAAATATTGGTTGCATATAATCCTGATCTGTTGCAGACTGTTTGGACATTTACAACAATTGACTTTAGATGTGTTGCTTAATTTTATTATCTCATTTAATGTTCCTGTAACTATAATTAAATCCATCTTCTGCAGGTTATTGATTTCCATCAGACATTAGAAGTAAATGGAATATGATTTTGGTGTTACTGTGAAAAAGCTTCACTACTCATCAGATCAAGATGGTGGAGATATGGCTGATTTGAAGGCTTTCAAAAGCGAGATTCATGCTCTAACACAGATAAGGCATCGCAATATTGTCAAGCTTTATGGCTTCAGTTCATTTGCTGAGAACTCATTTTTGATTTATGAGTTTATGGAAAAGGGGAGCTTGAGAAACATTCTAAGCAACGATAAAGAAGCAGCAGAAAAACTTGATTGGATTGTGAGGCTAAACATTGTGAAAGGGGTGGCTAAAGCTTTATCTTATATGCACCATGATTGCTCACCTCCAGTAATTCATCGAGACATAACCAGCAACAATGTTCTGTTAGATTCAGAATATGAAGCCCATGTCTCCGACTTCGGCACGACTAGGCTTATAAAGCCGGACTCATCTAATTGAACTTCATTTGCAGGAACTTTTGGTTATACTGCTCCAGGTACCATTTTCTTAATTAGTGCGTTAGTTATACTATTATAATTTCTTAGCAGAGCAGAGCATGATGTAATCTTCTTAATTTGCAGAACTTGCTTACACGATGAAGGTGGATAATAAAACGGATGTTTATAGCTTCGGGGTTGTAACAATGGAGGTAATTATGGGAAGGCATCCTGGTGAACTCATCTCATCACTGTTATCATCAGCATCCTCCTCATCCTCAACCTCATTACCAGTTACTACTGACCATTGGCTGTTGAATGATGTTATGGACAAGCGCCCCTCACCTCCTATGGATGAAGTGGGTGAGCTAGAAGTAGTGGTTGCAGTGAAGATAGCATTAGCATGCTTATGTGTCAATCCCCAATCTCGGCCAACTATGCAACAGATTGACAGAGCACTCTCAATGCAAGGGCCACCACTATTGAAAACGTTTTCCATGATTACATTGGGTGAACTGCTTGGTCATAGAGGCGAAACTAGCTGACGGTCCTTACTTCTCCATGTGTATTTTTTTTTATCACCCAGAATCATTGATTTTATTAAGACGAAAATCTCTTTTTCTCTGTCTCTCACTTTATAATTGATCCATAAATTGGTTGTGAAGCCTATGACTATGTCTCTACTTCTGAGGCTTGATCATCTTCGATCTGCTCTGTTTTTGAGAGATCGGATAGCTGTAGTTGCTGGAAATGAAGTGGGTCCGTTCCTGTGTCTACATGTCCTATAAAGGGAAAACCATACTGGTATACCATAATGCATTGTGCTTTTATTTTGGTTGCTAGTTTTTTTACTTCCATTTTTCAACATTGGGTTTTTAATTTGTTTGTTTCTATTTTGGTCATGTTCTATGGTGATAGTTTGACTGTGGAATTCATCCAGCATACTCAGGTATGGCTGCTTTGCCATACTTTGATAAGATTGATCCTTCAACCATTGATGTCCTTTTGGTGACACATTATGTTCTTTTTCCTTGTTGAATATTGTAATGTTATTTGTTTATATAACTTAGTAATCTGCTGAATTGAGAAATGAAGTTTAGAGAATATCATTATTGTTTTTGATATTGTAATCCTAGGTATGGTCATTTTTCTGCAATTTTTTTTTATTTTTAAACAATGGAATGAATTGTTCTTGAATGGTCTACTGAGAAAAATGACCAAAAACAACTATTGCTAAAGCATATAAAGATTTGACTAGGAAACAGCTGCAGAACTTCATCTGTATCTTCTCTTATCAATATCTTGTGCTATTAGGAGCACTGCAGATATATCTTCAAAGGAATGAGACTACATCTACCACCCAAATTTTATGCCATCTTCTGAATAGCTCTTGCTTCTCAATGGTTTCTTCATTAAATTTTCCAATATTTCTTTTTTCTCAAGGAATAAACTCTTGGAAATTCCTCTCCTTATATGAAATAGCTTCCTATACTTGAAATCTATCACTGTTTTCTAGTATGGCCTTGAGATCTTTTGTACTTTGAGTAGATTTTCTTGAGCCCAACTTTTCTCCATTTGAATTCAAACTGCATGGCTGATGAATGCCCTTGAAACGGTCGAAAACACATCACTAGTTAGTTATCTACCATCGTAAGCATTGTTATGAGAGTATTCTCTGTAGCTAGATTGGAAGGATCACTCTATAGAAAGACCATTCACTATTAGAAGTTCCTTTTCTGGCCTTCTAGAGGATGCAGGTTAATGTACTTTCCTACTTGAGAGCCCGAGAGGCTACAATAATCAATTCTATCAGCTAAAATTCCTTTGGAGAAGCCCCAAATATTCACCTTCTTTGATTATGTTGAAGTTCCCATTGCTTTCCTCAGCATTGTTTTCTTCTCAGTGAATGGGGTTATGTTAATCACTTACTTATCTCTGAGCAGTACTGCTCTCACTACAAGAAAAGTGTCTTATAAGGACATTATTTTAGTTGGGGCCAAAATAATTTGCAACCAAAACATATCTTTAGTTTCATATTTATTTGAGTCGCAACTAACAGTGACTCCATATATAATTGCAGATAGAATTGTAGTTGCATGCAAAGCGATCGTAGGGGCGGCCGGAGACATTGAAAGCTAAGTAGAGGGGCCAACCAAGGGTGAGAGTGATAGCAATAGTAAGGACTCTGCCTAATGGATTGTTCAAATATCTAGAAAAACATGATAATTTCGATTTCAGTTTGATGCTCTGCCTATATCTCTTCTATTTTCCTTTAGTTTTTGCTACTAATTTGTATGAATTTCGATATTCTCTTAGATTACTGTGTTTTATTGAGTTTTTGTTTGAGATTTATGTTCCAAGTAATGAAAATATTAGATTTTTTCTTTGCACAGTGAATTGCTGACTGCCAAGGGTTGTATAATTGAGAAACGTATGTGATCCTTAGTATCTTGAGGTCATTTTTCTTCGGATCTAAACTTCAGCTTTTTGATTGATTTAGTGAATTAAAATCTATTAGTATTAATCCAAAACCATACGGGAAAATGGTTAATTAAATGCATAAACTGGTAGTCCTTGAAGTGTTTGATAGAATGTTTGAGAGAGACAGAGAACATAGAACGGAACAGAGGAGTGTGAACTTGTAATTGTTCCAGTCCGAGGAATGACCATTGGATATGTTTATTATTTATGAATATTTGTAATCATTTAGTAGCATTTAGTGGCCATCATTTTCCAAGGAATACATAAGATAAAAAGAGCGTATAGAACAAGGTAAAATACCTTGTGGGGTTTGCATGGAAGTTCCCACCAATCTCCTCCATTCCCTTGAATGGTTCTGCTTCTTGTGAAGGTCATGTGATCAAGTCTATAGAAGACAAGCCATTGCTTCCTGCTATTTGATTTCGGCCAGCAATCCGAGCCATTGCTTCCAAGGCATACAATTGATATAAGCATTAAAGTAAGCTTTCTCAAGACATTGGAAATTAGTTTGGACCACAATATTCATGGCTAGTCATTATAAATATTGCCAACTAATATTTGCCCTTGTATGAGCCAAGTTTCTGAATTGATTACAACCTGTGTGTGGCTGAATTTCTTCTTTTAGTATGCCTAACTACATTTGGTTTAAAAGAATATTTTGCTAGGGTCTTTATGCAGTTTAGAGAAACCTAAACATCCTAAATTTAAATTCCATTCCCTATTCTGAATTGCCTTTCTCTTCCATTGAACCGTTTCCATTAATTTCCTAGAGAGAAAGTATAGTTGTTCTAGCTACTTCTGCAATGCTAAGCTTCTATATGGTTCACCATAGTTGCTGGCAGAAACCTTAATTGCTGGCAAAAGAAATTGACAGTACTTATTTGTATAATTAGGCAATAATCATGTTTTGGAACAAGCTTTGTTTGGACTGAATGTTGTTATCAATGCTTAAATAAGAATTTTGGTTGGGAAATTGTTGGTCTTATATTATTCTAAGGCAATTCTTTATTCCAAAAGTGCTAAATACAATAGAATTGGAACTAAAAACGTTTCATTATGGTCTGGTCGATCCCTAGAAGAACATATCAATAAAAAGACATGCAGAGCCCTTGAACAAATTTACATTTAATTAATTGTGCTTGTACAACTACATATAAAACTATCACTTTACAATTGTGTGATAAATTAAAATAACTGTAAACAGAGTTATTAAGAGACATATGCAAAAGTAGGGTAAGTTTGGCCAAGTAAGAAGCTAGTCCAAGTCGAGAAATCTTGCAATCCTTTTTATAAGCATAAACTTTGTTTCTCTAAGGTCCCACAGAAATGGTTATGGTTTGATAAGACTGTCTAATAGGATGTCCCACATGAAGGGTCTAAATGGTGGTGAAGCATGCGAGCAGACATATATACAGATGATTGCCAAGTAAATTTAGAACAATGTTGTAAGAAAGAAGATTCAATGGGGCTCATGTTATTTTTTCCTTATTCAAGTATAATGTACACAAGAGACAAACACTATACAGTTATTGCTTAGTTTTATTGTTTGAAAATGAAATAACAAATTTAAGGGTCACAAGGTGGATAGCTGGCTTGCCTTATTTGACCATTCAATTTATCCAGATGAAAAGCCAAGGGTTTGGTGCAACATAATTATACCCCAAATATAACCCTGGAAATGCCCACCTGCTATTGGCGTCGGAGCTGGGGAGTCATCAAGAGGCATTGTTGTCCAGCATGGATCGAAATTGACTGTGCAGTCTTTTCCACTCACATTTGGCTTGAACTTTAGCTGCAATTCTGGCCTCCAATTTCTTCCAGTTGATTGACCGGAAGATATACCATTTGGTCCTGACAAAGAATTGGCTCTATTCTAATCCACTGTTATATATCTTCGAAACTGTTCTTGCCAAATCACCAACACTGATTTGAGGACTTATGCATCAAGGGTTCTACACTGAAACTCTTTTGACCTTTTTATTGTATTATACCACAAGATTTTTCTTAGTGAAACTATCTCTCTACCATGCAGGTTCGGAATAAAGCTTCATATCTTCTAAAAGGCAAAGTCAAGGGATGATTGCTTCAATGTATGTATTCTAGTTTAACTACATGGATGATTGACAAATCTACTATTAGATATGTCTTTCTGAATTGTCCTGGGCATATGGCTTTGTTGAATATTGGAGAGAACAATAGGGAGAGAATAAAAATGCTGAAAATAGGTTGACAGAGGAGTCTAGTTTTGAGTATATTTCAACATATTTCTTGCCCTTTTCTTGCTAAGATCTAAAGAACCCAAGCATATAATAGTGAAAGGAAGGCAGCGAATACTAAATTGTGGCAACTAGAAAATCATAATTGTGAATTCAACCCTAGAACAGGTATCTTCATTTTTCAATTTTCATTCTTCTCCCCTTCTTGATATTTTTCAACCATAGAACAACATTTCCATATGCATTACTGATATTGTGCACTCTGCACTATTTCCCTCTATTCTGCAAGATCATCTGGCTGCAGCTTGGGATCCAAAGAGAGTGGTTTGAATTGGAGTTCACCTACTGAAAAATAAGGAATATGCGCTATTTTTGGCTAATATTGTATTGTTGATTCATGTTGACTGAAAGGAAAATTGAAGAAAAACATTTATGGTTCAATTTACTTTAAATATTTACGAATTAGACTTTCTGGCCATTTGGTTCTTGGTCGGGTTGTTGCTGTGAAAAAGCTTCACTACTCATCAGATCAAGATGGTGGAGATATGGCTGATTTGAAGGCTTTCAAAAGCGAGATTCATGCTCTAACACAGATAAGGCATCGCAATATTGTCAAGCTTTATGGCTTCAGTTCATTTGCTGAGAACTCAGTTTTTGATTTATGAGTTTATGGAAAAGGGGAGCTTGAGAAACATTCTAAGCAACGATGAAGAAGCAGCAGAAAAACTTGATTGGATTGTGAGGCTAAACATTGTGAAGGGGTGGCTAAAGCTTTATCTTATATGCACCATGATTGCTCACCTCCAGTAATTCATCGAGACATAACCAGCAACAATGTTCTGTTAGATTCAGAATATGAAGCCCATGTCTCCGACTTCGGCACGGCTAGGCTTATAAAGCCGGACTCATCTAATTGGACTACATTTGCAGGAACTTTTGGTTATACTGCTCCAGGTACCATTTTCTTAATTAGTGCGTTAGTTATACTGTTATAATTTCTTAGCAGAGCAGAGCATGATGTAATCTTCTTAATTTGCAGAACTTGCTTACACGATGAAGGTGGATAATAAAACGGATGTTTATAGCTTCGGGGTTGTAACAATGGAGGTAATTATGGGAAGGCATCCTGCTGAACTCATCTCATCACTGTTATCATCAGCATCCTCCTCATCCTCATCCTCATTACCAGTGACTGCTGACCATTGGCTGTTGAACTGATGTTATGGACAAGCGCCCCTCACCTCCTGTGGATGAAGTGGGTGAGCTGAAAGTAGTGGTTGCAGTGAAGATAGCATTAGCATGCTTATGTGTCAATCCCCAATCTCGGCCAACTATGCAACAGATTGACAGAGCACTCTCAATGCAAGGGCCACCACTATCGAAACCGTTTTCCATGATTACATTGGGTGAACTGCTTGGTCATGGAGGCAAAACTAGCTGACTGGTCCTTACTTCTCCATGTGTATTTTTTTTTTATCATCCAGAATCATGATTTTATTAAGACGAAAATCTCTTTTTCTCTGTCTCTCACTTTATAATTGACCCATAATTGGTTGTGATGCGGCCTACGACTATGTCTCTACTTCTGAGGCTTGATCATCTTCGATCTGCTCTGTTTTTGGAGAGATCGGATACCTCTAGGTGCTGGAAATGAAGTGGGTCGTTCCTGTGTCTACATGTCCTATAAAGGGAAAACCATACTGGTATACCATAATGCATTGTGCTTTTATTTTGATTGCTAGTTTTTTTCCTTCCATTTTTCAACATTAGGTTTTTAATTTGTTTGTTTCTGTTTTGGTCATGTTCTATGGTGATAGTTTGACTGTGGAATTCATCCAGCATACTCAGGCATGGCTGCTTTGCCATTCTTTGAAGAGATTGATCCTTCAACCATTGATGTCCTTTTGGTGACACAGTATGTTCTTTTTCCTTGTTGAATATTGTAATGTTATTTGTTTTATAACTTAGTAATCTGCTGAATTGAGAAATGAAGTTTAGACAATATCATTATTGTTTTTTATATTGTAATCCTAGGTATGGTCATTTTTCTGCAATTTTTTTTTTTTTTAAACAATGGAATGAATTGTTCTTGAATGGTCTACTGAGAAAAATGACCAAAAACAACTATTGCTAAAGCATATAAAGATTTGACTAGAAACAGCTGCAGAACTTCATCTGTATCTTCTCTTATCAATATCTGGTTCTTTTTCCTTATTGGTCATGGAGGCGAAACTAGCTGACGGTCCTCACTTCTCCAAGTGTATTTTTGTTTTATCATCCAGAATGATTGATTTTATTAAGACGAAAATCTCTTTTTCTTTGTCTCTCAGTTTGTATTGACCCATAAATTGGTTGTGATGCAGCCTACGACTATGTCTCTACTTCTGAGGCTTGATCATCTTCGATCTGCTCTGTTTTTGAAGAGATCGGGTACCATTTGGTGACACAGTATGTTCTTAACGATCATTTCATTCAGTATCTTGCATGTCTATCTTGTCAATGAACTTTTGTCAATCTTGAAATATTTTGGAACTTTCATCTTCAGTTTTCCTTTTTGGTTATCTACTCTACTTTCTCATATAAAATTGCCTCTTTTCTTTTAGATGTGCTCTCCACTTTACTGCACTGTAATGTGTTGCATTTCCTGTGCAGCTTTCACTTGGATCATGCTGCATCCCTTCCATATTTCTTGGAGAAGGTCGGCCATTTATTTAATTAAAATTTATGCGATTACTTTGCCTATAAATTAAGCTAAAATATTTTAATTTGTTCATTAGACCACATTCAAAGGGCCAGTTTTTATGACACTTGCAACAAAGGCTATCTACAAGTTGCTTTTGTCTGATTATGTGAAAGTGAGCAAAGTTTCAGTTTAAGATATGTTGTATGATGAACAAGACATTCTTCGCTCCATGGATAAAATTGAGGTGAGTTGCTTTTTGTTTCTAGATGTATGTTTATTCTCCCCTTTTTAGAGACTAGTAATAGTTTCCTCTAATTTCCTCTCATTGTCCGAACTGATTTTGAAGCTAATCTAAATGCATTCGTTTCCCTGATTGGTTGTAAGGGACTTAGATTTGGGTCTTTTAATCTTTTTATTTTCTGGTTCTAAATTTTTTGTCAATGTTATCTTTAAAGTTTCAATGAGTACCTTATTCCATGGAAAATTGGATTTGGAACAGCGAACAGTATCACTATATCGAGCTGTTTTGATTTCTCATCCTTCTCTTGTACTTCCTTTTTTGAAGGCCTGAAATGGTCCACGTATCACAGATTAGCTTAGATCTGTTTAGTTAAATTTGCAGTTTGCTCTAATGTTCTATCTCAGGTCTCTTATTCGAAATTAATACTGCAGAAACATCCACTACCTCATTCTTAAACTTAAATCTTTCTACCATAGACATTCTTACCTGAATCATAGATTCTACCCGAGTGCAAGAATTACTGTTTTAGATCTTCATCTGTGGAATTTGTTCTTCACCTTCTATGAGATTAATTGGGTTTTGTCTTCAACATAGGGACGTTTTGGCAAATAATACTAATATAGCAAGAATTAGTCTATTAAGATTTAATTGACTATACTTCTAATATTGATCTTTTTGGTGCTCCACTACAGCATTATGTTATTGTTCTGACTATAGTTTCAAACATGTTACATAACACCAATCTAATAAAATATAAAACTTGCTCTGAAAAAAAAAGGAAGCAATATGGTGTGTGTATTTCTCATATGCCAAAATATCAGTTGCCTATAATCCTAATCTGTTGCAGACTGTTTGGACATTTACAACAATTGACTTTAGATGTGTTAATTTTATTATCTCATTTAATGTTCCTGTAACTATAATTAAATCCATCTTCTGCAGGTTATTGATTTCCATCAGACATTAGAAGTAAATGGTATACGATTTTGGTGTTAAACAGTTGGGCACGTCCTTGGAGCTGCCATGTTTATGGCTGATATTGCTGGTGTTCGAGTACTTTACACTGGAGACTATTCTCGCGAAGAAGATTGTCATCTTTGTGCTGCTGAGATCCTGCAGTTCTCCCTGTATTTCAACTCTGAGAAAATGGCAAAAACCATTAGGAGGCTGGCTGAAAAGACCCCTGAAGTCGGTGAAACTGTCAGCGGTTTTCTGGTAAAGAAAGCGTTCACTTATCAGATAATGGCACTTGATGATCTCCATGTCTTCTCGCAGCTATCCACAGAAAATATCTCCCAGAGGATTACTATTGCTTACAGTGGTGCCTTTGGTGTATTGAAGCATAGGCTGAAGCAGATATTTGAGAGTGTGGAGTCATTGCCAGATGAAGAATCTGAGGGTCCAGCTTTTCGTGTCCATGAACGGTTGACAGTGAAGTATGAGTCAGAGAAGCATATTTCATTGCACTGGAGATCAGATCCTATTAGCGACATGGTTTCTGACTCTGTTATCATCAGCATCCTCCTCATCCTCATCCTCATTACCAGTTACTGCTGACCATTGGTTGTTAAATGACGTTATGGACAAGCACCCCTCACCTCCTGTGGATGAAGTGGGTGAGCTGAACGTAGTGGTTGCAGTGAAGATAGCATTAGCATGCTTATGTGTCAATCCCAAATCTCGGCCAACTATGCAACAGATTGACAGAGCACTCTCAATGCAAGGGCCACCACTATCGAAACCATTTTCCATGATTACATTGGGTGAACTGCTTGGTCATGGAGGCAAAACTAGCTGATGGTCCTCACTTCTCCATGTGTATTTTTGTTTTATCATCCAGAATGATTGATTTTATTTAGACGAAAATCTTTTTTTCTTTGTCTCTCAATTTATAATTGACTGTGTTTGGTTGCCGAGGAAGTGGGAAAAGGAGAGAAACTGGAATATTGATGACTGAATTGGACTCGAAGCTTTATGGGATGTAGTGTTATAGCAATAGAAGTACTCTAATTGGTTACCACAACAGAAAAATCCATATTTGAAGTTTACCAGTCATTTTTGCAGATTTATGTGCTTATATTTGCATCGTTGAGGGATAGGACTGTTTGTTTAGCATTTTGGAGGGACTTATCTTTCTCTCAGCAGCAATATATTAGCAAATTTCTCGGGAAATTTGCTTTATGTTTATGTTTGGTAGCTAAGGAAGTCTGGGGAAAAGGAGGAAACTTGAGATTTTGAATCTCAAGGACATTGGGTACATGCAGAAGACTGTCTGCATAGTATTTCAAAAGTACCTATCTTCCTCTTGACTGCAAAAATATTTGTAGTATCTGGAAAAGTAACTCTAAATGAAGGCATAAATGTGATGTGCTTCCGTTTTTCAAAGCAAGCATTGTTAGTAGAGACAGAAATTTTGGTGGGAGAATTCACTTTAAATTTGTTTTGGGTGGTTAAAGAAGTGAGGGAAAGGGACAGGAATTGGAAATTTGAATTCTAGGGCATGTCTACCTAGTTATATACTAGTAGGCCCTTTAAGAGCATGGGATTGTTTGTATAGTATTTTGGAAAGACTCTTCTTAGTCTTGAGTTAACAGCATAATTGAGCAATTTGTCTGAAATAATTTGCAGGTTGACAAGGAGAATGAGTTGAATGATGATGATGATGATTGGGAATATGAAGAAGGGCCCGCAGAAATTATCTGGCAAGGGAATGAGATAATTGTCAAGAAGAAAAGGGTCAGGATTTCAAAGAAAGATGCAGATCAACATAGCACACAGGAGGTAGTCCTACATCTGTTCTATATGTATGGTTGTTGCCTAGATTACTTTATGGGGTGTGTGCTCCTCGTAGTTGTGGAAGAATTTGAATTCTAAACTCTAATGTTTTCTTCATAGGATACCAATAGACCCACATCAAATCCCCTTCCTCCTCAATCAGAAGCATTTTCTGATCGCAATGCATCAGTAATTTCATCCCAAGGGGCACTTGCAGAGGTGTCAGAACAAACCCCAAACTTTGGAACTGAACAGGTTGACTTCTATTCATTCTATTTTTCTATTATTGGTTATTTCCTTTTTGTGGCTGATGGATCCTTGTACTTCAAGGCTTGCACAGGTATTTATATTTTTTCACGAAGAAGATTGTTAGGTCTAATTAAACAGTTATGTGTGGCAGGATAAAACTCACTGTCCTTTGTACTTCAAAACTGGAGTTTGTTGGTATGGGCAAGAATGCAAAAGACTTCATTATTTACCTGATAAATCGCACACTCTTTTAATGAAGAACATGTACAGTGGACCTGGCCTTGCTTGGGAGCAAGATGAAGGACTTGAGGTCTGTAAACAATGCCTTCATGTACCTTTGTATCCTGTAATTTTACCTGCAGCATTCTTTTTTCACTGTCTTCGAATTCCAGAAACATTTTATTAGAACTGTTGTTGTTGCCTGATTAAAGGAAGCAACTCATAGCACAGCTATGATGCAGTTTGGACCTTAGTGGCTGAAACCTCCTATATGGAGTGTTGTGCTCCATAAATTGACCTCTCTCGTTACTAGCTCAATTTTTGGGTTTGTATAATATGTGTTATGACTATATGGCAATGTTTTGAATTAATGATATACTAATACCACAGTTCAGACTATATGTTTCATGTAGTCCAAATGTGCTTAAGACCTGGTCCTGCTCAAGTGTGTCCCCAGTCTGGTCAAGTTTGGCTCCCATTCCAAAGTATGCTCCCAATCTCTGCAAAGTTCCAATGCTAGCTCCCAGTTTTCCTTTTTCTAAAAAAAATATCTTTTATACACGATTGTTTATCGCCCTGGCCAGGTCTTGAACCTGGAACCTCCCAAAACTCAACCCAATCCTTTCTAGCTCAAGTCAAGCCTCAAGGAAAAGCTAATGCTATCTCCAGTTTCTATTTGCATCCATGATTTGAACACTTAGTTTTGCGGTATTTTCACAAACCAGTTATCATGAAAGGTTCATATCGTAGGTAAAATAAGCTTATTATTACTTCTAGTGGTTTTGATTCCTGGTTTTACATGTTTATAGGAGCTGCTAACCTTTGTAATTAATAATGTCAAATTTTATTTTGACATGTCTTCATTGCTTATTGGGAACTTGTACATTCTTGTAAACCTTAGTGGCTTTGATTTCATATCATGTTTTTTTTAAATAGTTGATTTCAAATTATGTCTACTTGTCAGAAGTGTTTTTTTTGTACAAGTGGTTGCTGTAAAACAGTTATTGTTGTGCTCTTTGACTCAATTTAAATCAGAAATTCATCTCAAGATTCTGAACATTGTCTTCATTGTTTTTTTTTTTTTTTGGAATCCCTGTGAACAGTGTTCATGAACAGTGTCCATGAACAGTGATCCAAACAGTGACCCTAAACAGTGCACTGTCACAAAACTGGGTTGTGTGCACAGTGCGCACACCTAGAACCCAGGTCGCGCGCACACTACGCGCACAGTTCCCAGGTCGTGCGCGCGTTGCTGCGCGCAGCTGCTCTTGCTGCGCCTGCCCTATCGTGACCCAAAGCCCAGGTCGTGACACCAGTCCAGCCAACAGCCTAGGCCAGGTCGCGACTTCAAATTCAGGTCGCGACCTCAAGCAGGCCAATCCAGGTCGCGACCTCAAAACGGGGTCGCGACTTCGTTTCCGCCCAATCTGAACAAACCAGGTCGCGACCCCAAAATGGGGTCATGACCCCAATTTCAACAGGCCAGGTCGCGACCTCAAAACGGGGTCGCGACCTCAATGGCCAGTGTCCCTCTGCGACGCCAAAAGCAGGTCGCCAGCCCAGCCAGGTCGCGACGCCAACTTCTGGTCGCGACCTCAAGCCCAACCAAACCAGGTCGCGACCTCAAATCAGTCCTAACCTACAACGACCCTTTTTTCCTAGTCGCAACCCAGCCAGGTCTTACCAAGCCCAGCCAGGTCGCGACGCAAAATTCAGGTTGCGACCCAAGGCTGCTCCCTAAGGCTTCCAACCCCGTCGTGACCTCAAATCCAGGTCGCGACCCAGGGTCGCCCTGCAGCTCAAATCCCTTGTCGCAACCTCCTCAAGACTAAACCAGGTCGCAACCTCAAAGCTAAGTCGCGACCTCAAATTGTCCAGCCCATGTCACGACTTGAAATTCATGTCACGACGAAGGACTATTTAGTCCCAACCTCAGCCAGGTCGCGCGCGCGCTGCCCAAGTCGTGGGTGTGCCTGGCACTGTCGTGCGCGCTGCTGCGTGCATAGCTGCCCCTTGCCTTGCGCACCAGGCGCCTTGCTGGTCACGACCCCAAATCTGGGTCGCGACCCGGTGCTAGAGTTTGGCAGTAGCCATTCCAGCTTCTGCCTTGTATATATATATATATATATATATATATTTTTTTTTTTTTTTTTTTCAAAATCCTCCAGTAGCCTTCCTGCCACCTCTAAGGTGCAGTAGCCTAAACAATTGCAATTTTTACAACTCAAAATTTTAAGAGTTTAATTTTAGCCCTTTTTCTTGTGCAAAAACTGGAATAATCTTCCAGAATTCCACAAAACACACTCTGTTCATGTTCAAAAACTGGAACGATTGTCCAGAAAATTATTATTATTATTATTATTTTTCATTTCTGGACCGTTCTGCCCATAATTCCTCGAACCTTAGGGGTTTTATTTTCTCGACCCTAGTGTTCGACATTTTCCCTATATGCTATTTACCAAGCATACAATTTCACACAATTCAAACACACATCACAATTAATTCATCAAAATGCACAATGGATGCATGATCTAACCCGTTTCCATCGAGCCCTAGGTATTCGTATACCTATGCTCTGATACCAAGCTGTGACGCCCCAAATCCGGTGTCCCGTTGACCACCGTCAACCTGCGGAAATCTGTGCGTCTCACATCATGAGACCTGTACGAGAGTAAAATGGCCACGTAGGGCCCATTATCCATACTCATCAAAATATATATTTTATACCTAAAAGAATTTAATTGCAAATTGTTTTGATTACAATTTATCCAAAACTGGGTCTCTTGCCCAGAATTTTACAAAAATACAAGATAAGGCCATACTAGGCCATTTCTTCGCCTCTAAGGCCTCGGATGCGTCCCATCCCCAGGTGTGTCTTCGGTACCTGAAATAGTTTTTCCCTCGACAGGGTGAGCAATGCTCAGTAGTGAAATTTTCCTACTTGGGTTACTCCCCACCTAAGTGCTCATGTAATGGCACCCCGAACATTCAAGTAAAACATACAACACATGCTAATATATCAATCATGCATATATTAACAAAATTCACTTACTAACCACATGTTATTTATTCATAACAATAACATAAAATTAGCTCACATGAGCTAATATACAATCCGGCAATTCATCTTGGAACTGCCCACAAAATCACAATCAGCATGTTATTCACTCATGGCAATAATGCAACATCACACAAGCCACACAAACAGTCCGTGGACTGTCCAAAACCACTCTAGGGATTTCTTCACTTGGTCCAAATCTTTTGGAACCGAAAACACGGCCATCCAGGCCTTAGCAAATCCTCATCCATTAAAATGACCCTTAGCCAAAGAATAAAACAAGTAGGAGAAGATCCCTACCTCCCGAAGTTGTCGAAACTCCACACAACCGGTGTCCACGCG
Source organism: Sapria himalayana (assembly GCA_029783825.1). Lineage (NCBI taxonomy): Eukaryota > Viridiplantae > Streptophyta > Magnoliopsida > Malpighiales > Rafflesiaceae > Sapria > Sapria himalayana. The sequence continues at coordinate 21,593 of JAREIK010015977.1, forward strand.
TAGCTCTTGCAGCGTAGACCAACTTCTCCTCTTTCTCTGACGAGAACCGACGGTCCGAACGCCGGGAAATCTAGAGAGAAGGTAGACACTCTCTCTCTAAAAACCTTCTCTTTTCTTTTTCCCTCCCTTTTTCCTTCTCCCAAATCCGTTTGGGAGAGCTTGGGTCAAGAGGACTTGTCCTCTCATGCCACATGTCAAGCTATCATTGGTTGACTTGGATTTCCTTATCCACTTATCCCTCTACTTTGGGATTTTCCTCCAATGGCATCATGCCATGTGTCCACCCATGGCCCACACTTGAGCTCATGTTTGAATAACTCTGCACATGACACGTGGCACCTCTTGAGCCACTCAAAATGTGCCAAGTGTCCGCACTACCTCCGTTGCCTCGAAAAACGTAAAATTCCGACTGTCTCGGAATTCGACGAAATTCGACGTGGTAGCTAGATTTCGCGAGACGATTCCAACGGTGAAGTCCGTTTCGTCATCCGAGATCTAGAAAAATTCCGGATATTCAACCGAAATTACCGTTTTATCATTCCATAGGAAATCTGGACTTTTCGGGGTTTCACAATTACCATGCACCCACACCCGACTTGACGCGATGTGACCGTGCATATGAATACATGATGCCAATGCATTTTCCTTCATGTTACATGTATATATGAGTGCTACATGAAACATTTACATACCATGGATAATTATAATTTACATCCATGCAATCCATGTTAATACATCAAATAGCATATACTAACATGATACTTTTCACACAGCATGTTATTCATGTAAGCAATAACACACAACAAGGTCACAATCTTGGACCCTTCCAACAGGGTACCTCACGGTCCCTTCACAAACATGAACCAGTTTGGTTCCAAACATCCACACATCATGAAACACAACACAAAACTGGAAACTTTTAGTTTCCAGTTCAAACCCCAACTCACAACAGTCTTGGACTGTGTGAAACCGGTCATAGAAATCCTCTACCATTCAGTCCCAAGTTTTGGAACTAAATAATATGGCCTCTCATGGCCTCCCATAGACAACCCATACCATTATAAGGCCTTTAGGTTTAAAATAAACCGAGTAGGAAAATTCCCTACCTTATGGAGTTTGTCGAAACTCCAAGTTTTTGGTGTCCACACATAGATCGCGCTGCGTGTACCAACTTTAGTCTTCGGACTGTCGAACTTCGACCATCAGAAAGCCGGGAAATCCTCAATTTCTCTTTTCTCCTTTCTCCTTTTCTTTCCCACGAACTGTTTTTGTTCGTTCCTCCTTCTTTTCCTTTTTCTCTTTTGCTTTTCTTTTCTCCCCCTCTTGGATTTGCATTGACCGAATTGGTCAAGGGAGGAAACTTCCTCCCCCTTTCCTCATGCCACTTATGTGGTCCATGTTTTTCCTCCTTATTTCCTTATTTCTTTATTTCCTTTATTGCATCATCTTTCATGTGGCTAATTGTGAGCCACACATTCAAGTGCACCACATGGATCTTGCCATGTGTCACTCTCTTGGGGTGCCATGTGGCATCCCCTAAACCATGCCATGTGTCATCCGACACTTTACGCCTCGAAAAACGTGAAATTCCGACTGTCTCGGAATCCAACGAAATTCGACGTGGTAGCTAGATTTCGCGAGACGATTTCAACGGAGAACTCCGTTTCGTCATCCGATATCTAGAAAAATTCCGGATTTTCTGACCGAAATTACTATTTTACCCTTTCTCAGAAAAATTTGAATTTTCCAGGGTTTCACAGCTTTCCTCAGCATTGTTTTCTTCTCAGTGAATGGGTTTATGTTAATCTCATACTTATCTCTGAGCAGTGCTCTTAGCTGTGGTATGTAGCACCATATGCTCTTAATGATCATTTCATTCAGTATCTTGCATGTCTTGTCTTGTTAATGAACTTTTGTCAATCTTGAAACTTTTTAGAACTTTCATCTTCAGTTTTCCTTTTTGGTTATCTACTCTACTTTCTCATGTAAAATTGCCCCTGTTCTTTTAGATGTGCTCTCCACTTTACTGCATTGTAATGTGTTGCATTTCCTGTGCAGCTTTCACTTGGATCATGCTGCATCCCTTCCAGATTTCTTGGAGAAGGTTGGCCATTTATTTAATTAAAATTTATGCTATTACTTTGCCTATAAATTTAGCTAAAATATTTGAATTTGTTCATTAGACCACATCCAAAGGGCGAGTTTTTATGACACATGCAACAAAGGCTATCTACAAGTTGCTTTTGTCTGAGTATGTGAAAGTGAGAAAATGTTTCAGTTGAAGATATGCTATATGATGAACAAGACATTCTTCGCTCCATGGATAAAATTGAGGTGAGTTGATTTTTGTTTGTAGATGTATGTTTCATTCTCCCCTTTTTGGAGACTAGTAATAGTTTCCTCTAATTTCCTCTCATTGTTCGAACTAATTTTGAAGCTAATCTAAATGCATCTGTTTCCCTGATTGGTTGTAAGGGACTTAGATTTGGGTCTTTTAATCTTTTTATTTTCTGGTTCTAAATTTTTGGTTAATGTTATCTTTAAAGTTTCAATGAGTACTTTATTCCATGGAAAATTGGATTTGGAACAGCGAACAGTATCACTATATCGAGCTGTTTTGATTTCTAATCCTTCTCTTGTACTTCCTTTTTTGAAGGCCTGAAATGGTCCATGTATCACAGATTAGCTTAGATCCGTTTATTTAAATTTGCAGTTTGCTCTAATGTTCTATCTTGGGTTTCTTATTTGAAATTAATACTGCAGAAACATCTACTACCTCATTCTTAAGCTTATATCTTTCTAGCATAGACATTCTTACCTGAATCATAGATTCTACCCGAGTGCAAGTATTACTGTTTTAGATCTTCATCTGTGGAATGAGATAGGGAGGCTCAAACAGAAGCTTATCACCCAGTTTGCTGACCGCAACACCAAAATTATTTCCCCAAAGAACTGTCAGTCGGTTGAGATGTATTTCAACTCTGAGAAAATGGCAAAAAACCATTGGGAGGGTGGCTGAAAAGACCCCTGAAGTCGGTGAAACTGTCAGCGGTTTACTGGTAAAGAAAGCGTTCACTTATCAGATAATGGCACTTGATGATCTCCATGTCTTCTCGCAGCTATCCACAACAAATATCTCCCAGAGGATTACTATTGCTTACACTGGTGCCTTTGGTGTATTGAAGCATAGGCTGAAGCAGATATTTGAGAGTGTGGAGTCATTGCCAGATGAAGAATCTGAGGGTCGAGCTTTTGGTGTCCATGAACGGTTGACAGTGAAGTATGAGTCAGAGAAGCATATTTCATTGCACTGGAGATCAGATCCTATTAGCGACATGGTTTCTGACTCTGTTGTGGCTCTGGTTTTAAACATCGGCCGTGAGATCCCCAAGGTAGCAGTTGAATCAGAAGAGGCTACAAAAACTGAAGAAGAAAACAATTAGAAAGCAGAAAAGGTTATCCATGCACTTCTTGTTTCTCTGTTTGGAGAGAATGGGAAACTGGTGATAAGTGTAGATGGAAATGTGGCGCATCTTGATAAACAGAGTGGGAATGTTGAGAGCGAAAACGAAAGCCTTAAGGAAAGGGTGAGAGTAGCATTCCAGCGGATCCAAAATGCTGTGAAGCCAATCCCTCTATCTGTGTCTTAGCTCCTTCCCTCAGGTTTTCTCTGTATTTCTGACTTCTTCCTGATTAATTCTGAATTGTGAGGTTGAAGTTCTATATCAATCAATATTTCTTAGTCAGTGTAATTAGCTTGCTTAGTTTAGGAAAATATTCAACATTGATTTCTTTCTTGTACCTTATATGTGGTAACACTCAAGAGATTTTCCTCTTCTGATTTTCGCGTTTTGGCTGAGCTTCACAAATGCATTATATTGTTGAACAGAGTTATCTCCCTGGAAATTATGATTATCAATGCATAACCTGAATGTTTTATTAGTGAAGCATGTGAACAATATTGTTGTTTTCCTGGGTTGTGTTTTATTGTTTGATGCTAATGCTAGATCTGGCGATGAGTGTATTCTTCTTTTAAGATGAGATTTGAGCCTCTTATTAATTTTCTCTGCAACCTAATTTTGAGCAAAATGGAGCTTTTGTGAGCATGGAAACCTTGGGCTACGGATAAATGTGACCACCCATAGATAACAAAACCACCTTGCTTGTTGCTCAGTTCTATCTAGGGTTTATGTGTTTGTTTTCTTTTCTAATGGCAAATTTGGCATCTGTTACTTCTATTCAAAATTGTAATAAAAAAATAATTGTTAGTTTCTTTTCTATGAAAGTATTAATTCTAAAGTGATATATTATGCAAAAAGGTTGATTAATTTAAGAAAAGGACAACTATATTAATTGTCATCTATTATTTGTGATGGTTGTTGCGTTCTATTCGAGATAATTATGTAGCAGCTGTTAGTATTGATGGGTTTCATAACTTTCATTTACTCCAGCATTCCATTTTTATGTTCAAGTTTAGAGCGAGATGATTTAAATTATGTGTAGGAGATATTGTTATCTTTTGGTGGATCAATTCTGATGGATGAGTTGATTCATCATAAATTAATGTCTTAATTTAAATATTTATATATAATAACAGAATTTAAGGGGCCCTTGAGGCTTGTCTCAGGTAGTAATGGGAAAGGGTGAACAGGGTGTCGGGTACTTGTAAGAATAGAGTGATCGAGATGTCAAGCTCGAGTCCTTGTAAGAATAGAATAGTACAACGTTGTAATATAACATGGAAAAAAAATAGAAGGGAGGAAAAAGAAAATAGAAGGGAGGAAAAAGGAAAGAATGTATAAAATAATGTATTTTTAGATATTTTTTTGATTTATTTTTAATTGTCTTCTCTTGTTTCCTTAATTGTTTTAAAGAATGATTATATAGATATGAGAAATAATTAAAACTAAAATATTACATATGCACAAAATTTTATTTTTAACATATTTTTAAGAATAAAGGAGATAAGGTGCACAAATGCTCGACTTTTGATTTTGCATATTAACTTTTTTTGGTTCCAAAATACTCCCGATGTTTACTTTTGTAGCTCAACCATACCCTTGCCGTTACTTAATTACATTGATGTTCCAAACTATAGCACCATAACCTATAGTTGATCTTCGGTCATTGACTGAATCACCCCAGTCTGTACCCATATAAACTTCCATTAGAAGACGGTCGTTCTTCCTGAAAAAAAAAAAAGAAAAAAGAAAAAAGAAAAAGACCCTTACTTGGTGTGGCTTTAAGGTAGCTTAAGAATCCTTTCAACTGCTTCCAGATAAAACTTTAGTCCAGAGTGCTTAAGTTGGCTGACAATACTCATAGTATAGGCTATGTCTAGCCGAGTTTGGAAATAAGCCTTCTTACATGTCTTTGATGCCCACCCTCGTCTATTGAATCTCCCTTAATCTCCGCTCCCTGTTTGTGGTCAGGATCTGTAAGTGTAACATCAAGTTTGCATCTTGTTATCTTAGTTTATTTCATGAGATTAAATACATGCTTTTCTTTGCAAACAGTCATGCAATGCTTGGTTCTTGCTTCTTCCATGCTAAGAAAATATCTCAGGGTCCCCACACCTTTTATCTCAAATTCTTCTATCAAGTGTATCTTTAAACTTGGAATTTCCTTAAAATTGTAAACTGCAACAATTATATCGTCTACATAGACAATGGGAATGTTCATTTTCATGAATGGTGTGCATTTGAAATATAGTGTGCGGTCTCCTTGGTTTTCTGAAAAGCCATATTTCTTTAATGACTTAGTAAATGGCTTAAACCAAGCCCTAGGGACCATAAATGATTTTCTTTAGTTTGCACACACCCTCTTCTTGTTGGATTTCCTAGTCGAAAATCCATATACACTTCCTCCTCTAACTTCCCATGAAAAAAGGAATTTTTAATATCGAATAGGAATAAGTTCCTAACAAAATTAGCTGGTAGAGATAAAAGGATTGTAATTGAATTCATCTTAGTCATTGGAGCAAATTGATAACCATTACTGAAAATTTGAGTTTTTTCCTTAGCTACTAATCTCATCTTGCATCTCTCAATAGAGCTATTGGTTTTATATGGGATTCTGAAAACCCATTTGCATCCCACGGGTTTCTTTCCACTAGGCAAATCGTCCACTTCCCATCTTTCACTCTTATGGAGTGCCCTCATTTCCACAAACACAATGTTTCCATATTTAGGATTTCCTAGAGTTTCTTGTACATTTTCAGGGCTGATTTTTTTATTATTATTATTATTATTTTATGACAAAGCAAATGTAAAGGCCAATACGACGGTAGGAGACAAAGTAGGCTAGGGGATATTTAGTGCGGGCTCTAACACTGTTCCTATTGGCAATGGGAGCATCCAAGTCTAGATTTTATTAAAGAATTTGATTGAGATGAAGGATTGAAAATAATACCTTTCTTTGGAGATGGGAATTGACAATTAGGAAAAAAGGTAGGATGATTAGGGGAAAATATAGTAAATTATATTCAAGAAAGGAAAGAAAAGATATGGATAAACTTTAATTGGAATTAATATTAGTTGGAACTAAATTAGAGTTAGTATGAGTTGGCATTAAAGTAGGATCACTATTTGGAGTCAGATTAGGATTAGCCGATTAGATTATAACATAATTAGAATTAGAATCATAAAAAGATCATTGGAATCCTAATAAACTTCGAATTTCTTAGAGAAACTTATAAATAAAGTTAATCAATATAAATCAAAAAACGAATTGATATTAATAGTACTAGTTTTTTTTTTTTAATTATTGCATATGTTACACTCAATGATGAGACTTGTAGAAGCAGCAGAGGAGTTAGCATAAGCCCCTAAAATTGTAAAATAAAAAATTTCCTATGTCCAACAGCCAAGGGATTGAAACTTGTAACTAAGGATGCCCCCTTGAAAGCAAAGCTTTAACCATTACACTAAAGCTAATGCTTGTATTTTCAAATCATATAGCTAGTAAATCTCACTCAAATTTTTTTTTTTATAAAAATCAGTTTACAACCCTCTTTCATCTGCATCCTAAGTGTCTTTTCATGTTTAAAACAGCATTTAAGAGGGAAATGGGAAGAAATAATTTGCAGATTAAAAGAGAGGGAAGAATAATCCTAAGCCTTCTCCAAAATTGAAGTCACGTCCTAGCTCCGCCACTATGTAGAAGGCCTTGGTAGACTAAGGTTTTCGTCTCTTTTTTGTTGTTTCTTTTTTCTCTTTTTTTTCTTTTAATTTAATTTTTTCTGTTATAAACTTTATTCCTTGTTCCTCTCTTTACATCATACAAATAGAATCCCTGACTCACCTATTTGAGTATAAGCAACCATCCTTTGGTTGTCCTTCATCATAGGATTTATCACATTCTCCCTTCTTCTTCTTGAGTATACCAAGGGAGTTTATAGAATTCCAACAACTTCATTCATTTTGTTACCAACATCATTCTATGAGTTATAGGCTCAATTTTAGGGTCATTGATGAGATTATTTATAGTAGAGTAAATTGGACTAGGTTAGGATACAAATGATGTCAAATCTTTAACTCCTGAATTCTCCCCTCAAAGAGTTGTCCGACAAAAAATGGAAGGTTCTCAAAAGATTTAACACCTACCGTGATATATTTTTTTCGGATTGGAGGGTGAAAATACTCAAACCTTTATGAGTTGGAGAATAATCAAAGAACATACGCATAAGAGCTCTTAGATACAATTTGGACCTCTCTTTACTTTGTACATGAACATAAGCAACATACTCAAATATTTTTAGTAGAGAAGATCCAAAGGGAATCATAGCCTTTCAGCATATCGATTGGACTTTTTATATCTAGAATCTTTTAAGGCTACTCGATCAAATGTGTGGTTGTTATAATACGATGGTTCAAAATGGACTTTTTGGATGTTTTTTTGTGAACATTAGAGCTCTTCCTGTTTCTAAAAGATGTTAATTCTTTCTTTTGGCCACCCCATTTTGGTAAGGTCTGTTATTGCACAAAGAAAAATATATGTTGCCATTTTCAAGAATATAAGTCAGTAAAATTGAATTGGAATACTCTTTTCCATTATCAACTCTGAAAACTTGTATTTTTGTTTGAAAATGAGTTGCAATCATTTTATGAAAATTTTTGGATGGGAGGGTAGCTTCAGATTTTTTGTCTAGCAAGTAAATCCATGTGGTGCGTGTGCAATCATGGATAAAACTCACAAATCATTTAAAACCAAGATAAGATAGAGATGTGGGGGGGCCCTGAACATCACTATGAATGATGTTTAGAAGTCATTTATCGTATTGTAGTTTTGGAACAGTGAAAAAACCTACATACAGCACCTATAGTTGTAATTCATATTCAGAAGTTGTAATGTAAGTTCGAGAAGCATTTATGAGTTTTTAAGTGAAAAGATTGTAATTAGATCAAGACTACCTCAGTTAAATGGAATCCTCTAGTTGATTCAACTGATGAGTTTCAAATAATTATTCAATTTGATAATCAATGAACGCAAATACAGATGCAAGGCATGCATTTTATGCCATCACTTATTTCAAACTGATGACTAAGCCTAATAATAGTAGACTTTTGGATGCTTTATTTCATAGGCTTCCCTTTCTGTTTTATAGGAAAACAGGATTGCAATGTCTAATGTGTTACTGATATATCTTTTGTTGCTACCGACTTCTGTTCATCATGTATCCCCTCTAAATGTTACTTCTGCTTTCTTTTCATGTCTTAGTTTTCTTCCTGATGAAAAAGGTGTTCAGAGCACAGATTAAAGGAAATTATATTCCAATACATTGTTTTGACAGTTGTGTTCCTGGTAATATGTACAGTCTTGTGCCCGTGGTCCGAGGCAACCATGGCATGATTTACACTTTAAAGTTGAGGGTCCTGCTGCATATAATACAATGACGAACTTCTAACAAAGATGGAGAAAAGCAGCAAAATGGCGCGATTTCAGGCTTAAAAAGGTCACACATTGGCATGAAGATGCTTTGATAAAGCTAGACCGCATTTCATGGATAATCACTCCCTCCCCAGGTCCTACTGGTGATCATGCTTTCCGCGTTACTACTGAAGATGATCCAGAGAATTGACATGTGCAGGTACAAAAATACCAGGTTATTTTGAAGATCAATTACTTACTCATATTACCTATTTGGAGATGGAAAAACAAAAAGGACTACAGATTCTGATGGTTTCTACTCTCTTGTACTAGGTATTTCGGTCAATTGATTCAGGATATGTGAGGGGATTCCCAAAGCTTGTTTAGGATGCTGAGGCACAGGTTAGGACTACGCTTATGTGCAATCCTTGTTAATTCCGTGAGTTCTGTATCCACTAAATTAATTTCAATCAGGTTTATGTTAGTTGACTTTATACTAGTAAAATGGCTTTTCTATCACCCCCTTTGCTTGCAGAATCTTGTTTGTGGAAAGAATCTGAAAATAGATAAGAGCATACATGCTGCTTATGTGAAAGCTATAAGATCGGCGCAACACTTCGTTTACATAGAGAACCAGTATTTTCTTGGATCTGCATATTACTGGCCATCATACAAAAATGCAGGTAAGCGAAGTGATAGATTGCGGTCTTGTCATCATCCTGCTAATTCCTACTGTCTGTCGCAGTTGCTGCACAACTGAGACATTCGGTACCACCAAATTTAAAACTCGAGTAAAAAACATGAAGGTGATTTTATTATCTTGATATTTATTTCAAAATGTTATCTATTTTACCGTTTGAAGTCCCTAAAGAATAATTCAAGTATCTGTCTACTTGCTAATATAACTCATGTTAGCTTGATATGCATTGTGGGCTTCAATTTTTGGGTCAAATTGGCATCTTAACAAGATATTAGAGCTTTGGTTAAGCAGAAATCTCAATTTTGTCTCACTCAAGTTTCTTGTTTGTTCATTCCCCCTAATCATATATCTATGTCTGTTGATCTATCTCTATCTCTTCACGTGTGAGTATGGGGCTGCATTTGAGATGGGTTATAGCCTCATATGCATCATGGGGTCATTTATTTGTAATTCATGGTCTGACATCTGTCTCTCCACGTGTGGGTATGATCCTAAATTTTAGGAAGTTATTAGCTTGGTGTGCACAATGGACAACCTAACATGATAAGCTTTTGGATGAAATTTCTTCTCACATTGTTTGAGTAGAGATACATGAAAATCTTATCTACATGATAATACTGAATGCATGAACACAGTTTTAAAAGGCGCACCTTGCAGACTTTAATTTCCTTTTTGAACACTTTTACTCTTGAAATTTCTAATTATATATATTAATATTCATATAATTTCTTTACCTTTTATATTGAATGTTTCTTTTAAATGTTAGGAATGTTAATTTTTTTTTTAATTCAATTAGATTTGAATCATATTTTATAAAAATAATGTGCATCTGAGGTCACATTTCACTTCACTCAAGCGCGCGCCTTGTGCTGTGCTTAGCGCCTAAGCCCGAGGAGGCTTTTGTGCCTGGGTGTGCCTCGCACCTTTAAAACTATGTGCATGAAGATTTATTTGAGCTGGTTTTTTCTTTTCCAAAAATTCGGGATTTTTGGGTTGCTATTTTCTATTTTACCATCAAAATTTTGACATTTTGCACATGTAAATAATATTTCCTTCTCTCTTTTTCTTCCTTGCTTCTTCTCTATTTTCGCGTGATTATAATAATTAGGTGTATTCTTACACTCTCTCTGAAGTCAATAGATGCTTATTCAAAATTTCCTTCAAATCTTTTGTTTCTAATTCATGCTTTTAAAGAGTTCATTCTCTTCTATGTTTTCTAATTCTACATTCTATTTGTGTGAGCAGGTGCAGATAATTTAATTCCTATGGAACTGGCCTTAAAAATTTGTAGCAAAATCAGTGCATATGAACATTTCTGTGTCTATATAGTGATACCGATGTGGCCAGAAGGTGTTCCAAGTAGTGCTGCCGTGCAAGAAATTCTTTTTTGGCAGGTTAAACAAACATCCTTTTTCTCATGTATTGTAGTTATCTTCTACCTCCAGCATTCGAGGATGTGGGTTGGATATTTTTCTAACTTGGCATGACTCTACTTTGTTTTTTCATTTGCCATTTTGGTGGATCTGTCACCTATGCATTATTAGCTGATTTTACTTAGTCCGTAAGTTAGAAAGTTATGTCTAAGGGTAAAGGTCGATCCAGAAGCCTCAACTCCCAACAGAACAAGGAAAAACATCCTTTTATTTTATTATTTTTTTTATACAAACTTCTACATAATCTTAAAACTTGTTTACCCTCTGGAGTAAAATCTTCATCAAGAGGGATTGGAGATGAACCTGAATATGAATGTTGAAAAGTTTTATGAATAAAGTTAGTCCCTGAACATTTAATTCATAAAAATATGCAATACGGGAATCTAAAATCAGAAGATAAAAGGTAAAGTTTCATGGCTTAGGGAATGCATAGACAGTTTTTCCAAGAGGTTGCAAAGTGGTGAGGTTTAGATAAAATTGTTGGTGGAATGGAAGATTTGCAGTAGGAAAATGTTAAGAAAAGAATGTAGCATCAGATAAGATGGAAGTTAAGAAAATTATTCACTATCTTGAAGAAGGCTACAAAAATAAGAATTGAAGTAAAATTTGTGGCCTGTGATGATTTATATGGTAAGATAGGTATGAAAGTGTTATGACCCATTATGAGTCCCAAATCGCTAAGTTACTGCTTGATTTTGTGGGTTTATAACCACTTGGGCTCCCTCCCCTTGACAACTAGCTTTTAAGGGTGAGCTCTACTCAAGTGGTTGTAACAGTGGTATTAGAGTGGTTCATTCCTTGGGGATGACCCCCGTCTCGAAATTGTGGGAGGGCTGCTACCCGTGGGGTCCGCGAAGTCACTATAGTGTTGTGGGAGGGCTATTACCCGTGGGGTCTGCGAAGTCACCAACTGCCGTGGACGTCGGTTTTGAAAGAGGGATGGATTGTTATGACCCATTATGAGTCCCACATCGTTAAGTTACGGCTTGGCCTTGTGGGTTTATAACCACTTGGGTTCCCTCCCCTTGATAAATAGCTTTTAAGAGTGAGTTCTATTCAAGTGGTTGTAATAGAAAGATGCGTAGGAAGATGAGTGCAGACCATTCAATTGCATTAGAAGTGCAGATCATAGAATTTTTAGTTTAGGCTTGGGAGTTATTAGTGACATAGAGATAGGAAGTCTAAAATCTGTGAAAGATGAGAATATGGAAGGTTGTAGAACATGGGATTTTTCTTTGTAGCAGTGTATAGGACTAATTTGTTTAACAAGACCCTGATCATGAAGACAAAAGGATGAAAAGCACTTTCGTAAACATAATATGCAGAAAGAAGGTCGAATATAAAGCTCCACAAATTATCATGATGTTAAGCTTTACAAGTTATGTTATGGAACTTTGAGTGAGTGATTTTAAGCAAACTTTAAGGCAGGTAATGCGGTATCAAAGTTTGTACTTGGAGTGTTTCCCTAAGGAAATATACCATGAAGCTATTTTCTTTGGATAAATTAAAGAGAAATTTGAACGATAAGAAAGATTTCCATGTAGTGCTTATTGACATTGAGGATGCATGCAAGGGATTTCTAAGGAATTAATGTACTGAGTTGCAGAAGAGAGAGAGGTTGGAGCAATATGTGATCAAAGTCACAGATAATGAGTCTGTAAGAAGTATGACAAATGTTGGAGGACAGACAAATGAAATCCCGACTATTGATCTCTTACTTTTTTGTATTGATCATCACGTAAGTTACTGGGTATATTCAGGGAGATGCATCACAGGCTTGTAGTGTGCTGATTATATTGTTTTAATTGATGTTAATAAAGGAGTTAACTCTAAGTTATAACTATCAGATAGATACTTCAGAGTTTACAGGCTTCAAGTAAGGATGAGACTCGTGAAATTTTTATCGCCAGAAAATACGTAAAGTGATGGTTTCTGTTATCACAGATTAATTAATTATCCATAATGAGTGAAGATCAAGGAGGATTTCTCCATCTTGTTAGTACATAATGAATGAACCAGAGAAGCAAATTTGAAGTATTTTGTATCACAGAAGGCCTTTCATACTACATGGAAAATTTGATCAGATGAGCTGTAACGGTTATGCCTTATGGTACATAATGTTGACTGTTAAGAAACAACGTGTTTGAAAAATAAGTTTATCTGAACAAAGATAGAACAAGTGGGAATACAAGAAAAGATGGAACTGTAAATGAGTCTATCATCAAGAGAATATAGGTGATCTAAGTTGGTTCAACCATAAGCTAATAAGGTCCGTGAAAAAACAGTCCGAACAGTGATTTCATTCATATTCATGGTGTCACAACAACAAGGTGAGTCAAGGACCTTGGTAAAATTTGGCAACAAGCAACATGAGTGAGAAGGATCAAGCGCTATCTATGGTTGAATTATAGGTGAAGGACTCTAATCCTCAGGTTTTGAACATCAAGCCAGAAATATTCAAATATTGTTTTCATTTTTATGATTGTTATGATGAGGATGAATCTTTAACATATACAGGATGAATCTTTAACGTATTCATTAAGGTAGGGAATTTCTATTAGTTTAAATCAGAGTTGAATTAGGATTAATAGTTTGAGTCAAATTAGGCTTAGTAGTTGGAATCAAATTAAGATTTAGTAGTTAGAAACCAAATTAGAATTAGAGTCATAATAGGTCATTAGAGTCCTAATATACTTCAATTTTCTTAGAGATGTGAGCCTATAAATAAGGCCATGTAAAAAAAATTTAATTGGTTAATAATATTTTGTTTTCTTTGCAAATATTGCAATTCTCAATGGCGAGACTCAAATGATTTTCTTATCTATTTTTTTCCTCATTGATGAGACTCCCTAGAAAGCGTTTGTGGGACTATATGGCTTTCTATCACTTCTCTTCACATATTTTTCTCTATATTTTTCAATATTATCTCTAGCTCACCTACTCAAATTTTTAAACGAGAAACACTTATTTTGATCCTTAAAGCTATCAAATTTGAATGACTGCAGGGACAAACAATGAGTATGATGTACCAAATTATTGGGCAGGCTATTAATAAAGCAGGCCTTGCTGATACGCATCACCCACAGGATTATTTGAACTTTTACTGCCTCGGAAAGCGTGAAAGTTCATCTACAGAAAGTCCTCTTCAAACATGCAATTCTTCTGAGAACCGTGCATTGGTATGGCATTTTCCCTCTGATGTTAATAAGTTAACTATTACATGTATTCTCCATCCAAAAAAAAACATTTCATCATGGGTTGAATATCTAATTAGGGCCACCCAATTTGAATTGTATATCATTGTGGTTGAAGTATAATGCTCCATATTTCATACTTAATCATAAATTAAAGGAAAAAAAAAGGATTGAGCGGAAATTAACAACGGTTCAACCTATAATTCTTGTTGCTAGTAATTTGTTGTTCTATGTAATATTGGCCTTTCCCTCTACATATTTGTTTGGGCTAGGTTTGGTTTTAAGGAAAGAAGCAAAAGAAAAAAAATATTAAGGTCAATAAATTATTTTTGTAAGCTACTTCAAGCTCACTTTAATTAATTTAATTCTTATACATAATGATTAAATAGTTTGAGAAGGCATAATTCGCTGATTAATTTTCATCATATTTGATTTTCTCTAGTATTTTTCATGATAAAGCCAAACATGAGAAAATTATTCTTTTAATTGCAGTGTAGTGCTCATTCAATATCATGTCTCTATCTTGAATTTACACCTGAGCTAGCCTTTCATAGTCCACCCTTTATTTTTCCCATCTTCGGTTGCTTAGATCATATTTTCATAAGCTTTTGAGTAATACTGATGAAAAAAGGAATTTGGTTTCAGTCTGATGGTGCATTTATCATGTAGACATATCAACCTGAGAATCATTTGTTCCATTATAGTTGCAAATCCGAGGTTATATATGTTCTACCATTATTATTCACCTTCAGAGTCTGTTTTTTCTTTTTCTTCTTCATTGCAGGGATTAGCTCAGAAGTACCGCAGATTTATGATTTATGTCCATGCCAAAGGGATGATAGTTGATGATGAATATGTCCTGATGGGATCCGCCAATATTAACCAGAGATCCTTGGATGGTTCAAGGGATACCGAGATTGCCATGGGCGCTTATCAGCCAACATACACATGGTCAGGGAAGAAGACTCATCCCCGCAGCCAGGTTGCTTTCATATCATTTTTTTATTTTTTTTTGGTTTCATATTGTTTCAAAAACATTTGCATTCATATCTCAATATTCATCTTCTGTAATTTGGATACAGGTATATGGCTATAGGATGTCACTCTGGGCCGAGCACCTGGGCGTTCTCGAGGATTGTTTTTGCCAACCAGAGACTCTAGAATGTATGAGAAAAGTGAACAGCATTGCCAAAACTAACTGGCAGATATATGCAGCTGAAGAACACAAAGAGATGACAGGGCATTTGATGCAGTACCCAATCCAGGTGAACAAAGATGGAAAAGTAACCACATTGCCCGGTCACGAATGCTTTCCAGACGTAAGTGGTAAAGTTCTTGGATCATCAACTAATCTTCCTGATGCTCTAACCACATAACTATCTCATCAAACCTTCAAAATTGAGTAATGGTTTATCATGAAAGTCCAGACGAGGAACAAAAATGGCGAGCATACTGAGTAGCTTGAGGTGAAATGCAGAGCAAGATGATACCACTGCAACAAACAGTTAGAATCTGAGAATTCAGACAGAGAAGAACACCTTGTTTCAGATGTAATTACTGTTGTATGTATGTATGTTTTGTTTGTATGGAAAATAAGTTCCAAGTAGAAAACATTTTGATGATGGTACAATGTTAATATCAAGTTTCCATGATATTAAATAAACACCTCTTTGGGCAAATGGGAAAGCTTGAGAAACTTCTCACTTTCATTTTCCTTAATGTTTGAGAAAGTATTGCATGATGTTGATAAGTTGTCAATTTGATGCCTTTAAAAAAATTAAATTAATTTTTTTTAAATTCCTTAAAAACCTTAAAAATTTACATTTTATTTATTCAAATATGTAATTCTAATTTTTCTCAATTCACTTTCCCTTTTAGAATCATCATATTAAGAATATTAAATTTTAATACCAGCCCATCATGCCTAACTCACATGGTAGAACGTTCAATATTTAAATAGATAAGACATAGGGATAGGTGTTGAGTTTGAGTTCCAATGAAGACAATTTACTATATTATAATTAATGTGTTTAGTTGTAAAAAAAAAAAATTTAACACCATATATTTTTTTAGGAGTCTACTTTTATACACCATTTTCTACCATATCATTGTTTTTATGATATGTTTGATTCTTATCAATTTTAAGGGCGTTAAGAAAAAAAATAAATAAAAGGAAAAAAAGTGAAAGAAAAAATACCATTCATTCTTATTTTTATGATATGTCTGACTTCGGATCAGAAGGTCGTGGGATCGACTCCCACTGTGGTCATTTATTTTATTTTATTTTTAAATTTAAAATAATTTTTTTCGTGTCTTCTGAAATTAGGGTTTTTAGCTCACTTTCTTCCTCTGCAGATTCTGAGGTCATTCAATCACTGTACACTGTAAGCTCTCTAACCCTCTCGAAGCTTTCTACGTATTTTCTTTTTTTGTTCCGAAGTTTTTGTTTTTTCTTTCCCCTCTCTTTGGTTCCCGACACACTCGTGTGAAATGGAGTTGAAAATCTCGTGTAATTGCCTCCATACTACGATCTTTTATAGTTTGTGCGGGTTTCTTTGCTCTCACTTTCTCTTCCTTCTCCCTTGTATGTAAGGTTGTTGTGTTTGATTAGTGAGAAAAGTGAGGAGAAGAGAGGGAAATGAAGAAATTGAATCTTGCGTTTTTATGTTGTTTTTCTAAAGGGATGAGAGCTGGGAGCTTGAAGATTTAAATTTTTGGTTCTGAATTTTCTCGTAAAACAAACTTCTCTGGTTGGATTTTGAATTTTGAGCTTCAATTCGGGAGCTAGGTCATTTCGAGTGAAGATTTTCTCACGGAAATGTAAATTTCAACCTGTACAGAGTCATTTTGCTGAAAGTCAAAATTTTATTTTTCCCAGGCTTAGATAATCACCAAAATAACTGGAGTTGCCATGACAAAATGTCTGCTGGAATGTATTTGTTTTTGGGTATTATTTTATGATGAAGCAGATTATTTTTTAAATCTTTTTTTTAGGTGTTAATTGAAGGGGTCGGAGCATTGTTCGGCTGAAGAATGGCTTCAACAGGGCCACCACAATCTTTGAAAAGATCAGATACCTCGTTAACAAGAGAAGGAGACCAACTGATTATTACCCCTCTAGGAGCTGGAAATGAAGTGGGCCGTTCCTGTGTCTACATGTCCTATAAAGGGAAAACCATATTGGTATACCATAATGCATTGTGCTTTTATTTTGGTTGCTAGTTTTTTTACTTCCATTTTCAACATTTGGTTTTTAATTTGTTTGTTTCTGTTTTGTTCATGTTCTATGGTGATAGTTTGACTGTGGAATTCATCCAGCATACTCAGGCATGGCTGCTTTGCCATACTTTGATGAGATTGATCCTTCAACCATTGATGTTCTTTTGGTGACACAGTATGTTCTTTTTCCTTGTTGAATATTGTAATGTTATTTGTTTTATAACTTAGTAATCTGCTGAATTGAGAAATGAAGTTAGAGAATATCATTATTGTTTTTGATATTGTAATCATGGGTATGGTCATTTTTCTGCAATTTTTTTTTTCTGAAACAATGGAATGAATCCTTCCTCAATGGTCTTACTGAGAAAAATGATCAAACAACTATTGCTAAAGCATATAAAGATTCATCTGTATCTTCTCTTATCAGTATCTTGTACTATTAGGAGCACTGCAGATATATCTTATGGGAATGAGACTACATATAACACCCAAATTTTATGCCATCTTCTGAATAGCTCTTGCTTCTCAATGGTTTCTTCATTAAATTTTCCAATATTTCTTTTTTCTCAAGGAATAAACTCTTGGAAATTCCTCTCTTCATATGAAATAGCTTCCTATACTTGAAATCTATCACTGATTTCCAGTCTGGCCTTGAGATCTTTTGTGCTTTGAGTAGATTTTCTTGAGCCAACTTTTCTCCATTTGAATCCTGACTGCATGGCTGATGAATGCTCTTGAAACGGTCGAAAGCACATCACTAGTTAGTTATCTACCATCATAAGCATTGTAATGAGAGTATTCTCTGTAGCTGGATTGGAGTGATCACTCTATAGAAAGACCATTCACGATTAGAGGTTCCTAGGGGGATGCAGGTTAATGGACCTACCCCCTTTGCATCTCTGTATAAAGTGTCCATACACACACTTGAACATGTACTTTCGTACTTTCGAGCCCGAGAGGCTACAATAATCAAATCTATCAGCTGAAATTCCTTTGGAGAAGCCCCCTTTGCATCTCTGTATAAAGTGTCCATACACACACTCGAACATGTACTTTCGTACTTGAGCGCCTGAGAGGCTACAATAATCAAATCTATCAGCTAAAATTCCTTTGGAGAAGCCCCAATCGCTCGCCTTCTTTGATTATAGTTGAAGTTCCCTATTGCTTTCCTCAGCATTGTTTTCTTCTCAGTGAATGGGTTTATGTTAATCTCATACTTATCTCTGAGCAGTGCTCTTAGCTGTGGTATGTAGCAACATATGCTCTTAATGATCATTTCATTCAGTATCTTGCATGTCTTGTCTTGTCAATGAACTTTTGTCAATCTTGAAACATTTTAGAACTTTCATCTTCAGTTTTCCTTTTTGGTTATCTACTCTACTTTCTCATGTAAAATTGCCCCTGTTCTTTTAGATTTGCTCTCCACTTTACTGCATTGTAATGTGTTGCATTTCTTGTGCAGCTTTCACTTGGATCATGCTGCATCCCTTCCATATTTCCTGGAGAAGGTTGGCCATTTATTTAATTAAAATTTATGCTATTACTTTGCCTATAAATTAAGCTAAAATATTTGAATTTGTTCATTAGACCACATTCAAAGGGCGAGTTTTTATGACACATGCAACAAAGGCTATCTACAAGTTATTTTTGTCTGATTATGTGAAAGTGAGCA
Organism: Sapria himalayana; assembly: GCA_029783825.1. NCBI lineage: Eukaryota > Viridiplantae > Streptophyta > Magnoliopsida > Malpighiales > Rafflesiaceae > Sapria > Sapria himalayana. The sequence continues at coordinate 40,679 of JAREIK010015977.1, forward strand.
AAGTTTCAGTTGAAGATATGTTGTATGATGAACAAGACATTCTTCGCTTCATGGATAAAATTGAGGTGAGTTGATTTTTGTTTGTAGATGTATGTTTCATTCTCCCCTTTTTAGAGATTAGTAATAGTTTCCCTTAATCTCCTCTCATTGTCCGAACTGATTTTGAAGCTAATCTAAATGCATCTATTTCCCTGATTGGTTGTAAGGGACTTAGATTTGGGTCTTTTAATCTTTTATTTTCTGGTTCTAAATTTTTGGTCAATGTTATCTTTAAAGTTTCAATGAGCACCTTATTCCATGGAAAATTGGATTTGGAACAGCGAACAGTATCACTATATCGAGCTGTTTTGATTTCTCATCCTTCTCTTGTATCACGGATTAGATTAGATCTGTTTATTTAAATTTGCAGTTTTCTCTAATGTTCTATCCCGGGTCTCTTATTCGAAATTAATACTGCAGAAACATCTACTACCTCATTCTTAAACTTAAATCTTTCTACCATAGACATTCTTACCTGAATCATAGATTCTACCCGAGTGCAAGTATTACTGTTTTAGATCTTCATCTGTGGAATTTGTTCTTCACCTTCTATGAGATTAATTGGGTTTTGTCTTCAACATAGGGAGGTTTTGGCAAATAATACTAATATAGCAAGAATTAGTCTATTAAGATTTAATTGACTATACTTCTAATATTGATTTTTTTGGTGCTCCACCACAGCATTATGTTATTGTTGTGAATATAGTTTGAAACATGTTACATAACACCAATCTAATAAAATATAAAACTTATTCTGAAAAAAAAGGAAGCAATATGGTGTGTGTATTTCTCATATGCCAAAATATTGGTTGCATATAATCCTGCTTTGTTGCAGACTGTTTGGACATTTACAACAATTGACTTTAGATGTGTTGCTTAATTTGATTATCTCATTTAATGTTCCTGTAAATATAATTAAATCAATCTTCTGCAGGTTATTGATTTCCATCAGACTTTAGAAGTAAATGGTATACGATTTTGGTGTTACACAGCTGGGCACGTCCTTGGAGCTGCCATGTTTATGGTTGATATTGCTGGTGTTCGAGTACTTTACACTGGAGACTATTCTCGCGAAGAAGATCGGCATCTTCGTGCTGCTGAGATCCTGCAGTTCTCCCCTGATATTTGTATAATTGAATCCACTTATGGTGTGCAACTCCATCAACCTCGGAATGTGAGAGAAAAGCGCTTCACAGATGTCATCCACTCAACCATTTCTCAAGGGGGCTGTGTTCTAATCCCTGATGAGTATTGGTCTAACCATCCTGAGCTCCATAACATACCCATATATTATGCTTCCCCCCTTGCAAAAAGGTGCATGGCTGTTTACCAGACATACATCAACTCCATGAATGAGAGGATCTGCAATCAATTTGCAAATTCGAATCCTTTTGACTTCAAGCACATATCTACTTTGAAGAGCATTGAGAATTTTAACGATGTAGGTCCATCAGTGGTGATGGCGAGTCCGAATGGTCTTCAGAGTGGATTGTCAAGACAACTATTTGAAACGTGGTGCTCTGATAAGAAAAATGCATGTGTTATACCTGGGTATGTCGTGGAAGGAACGTTGGCAAAAACCATCATCAATGAACCCAAGGAAGTTACTCTAATGAATGGTCTTACTGCTCCCCTCAACATGCAGGTCCACTACATATCTTTCTCGCTCATGCAGATTTTGCACAGACAAGTATGTTCCTGAAGGAGCTCATGCCACCTAACATCATTCTTGTCCATGGAGAGGCCAATGAGATGGGGAAGCTCAAACAGAAGCTTATCACCCGGTTTGCTGACCGCAACACCAAAATTATTTCCCCAAAGAACTGTCAGTCGGTTGAGATGTATTTCTACTCTGATAAAATGGCAAAAACCATTGGGAGGCTTGCTGAAAACACCCCTGAAGTCGGTGAAACTGTCAGCGGTTTACTGGTAAAGAAAGCGTTCACTTATCAGATAATGGCACCTGATGATCTCCACGTCTTCTCGCAGCTATCCACAGCAAATATCTCCTAGAGGATTACTATTGCTTACAGTGGTGCCTTTGGTGTATTGAAGCATAAGCTGAAGCAGATATTTAAGAGTGTGGAGTCATTGCCAGATGAAGAATCTGAGGGTCCAGCTTTTCGTGTCCATGAACGGTTGACAGTGAAGTATGAGTTAGAGAAGCATATTTCATTGCACTGGAGATCGGATCCTATTAGCGACATGGTTCTTGACTTTGTTGTGGCTCTGGTTTTAAACATCAGCCGTGAGATCCCCAAGGTAGTAGTTGAATCAGAAGAGGCCACAAAAACTGAAGAAGAAAACAATAAGAAAGCAGAAAAGGTTATCCATGCACTTCTTGTTTCTCTGTTTGGAGATGTGAAGTTTGGAGAGAATGGGAAACTGGTGATAAGTGTAGATGGAAATGTGGCGCATCTTCATAAACAGAGTGGGAATGTCGAGAGCGAAAACGAAGGCCTTAGGGAAAGCGTGAGAGTTGCATTCCAGCGGATCCAAAATGCTGTGAAGCCAATCCCTCTATCTGTGTCTTAGCTCCTTCCCTCAGGTTTTCTCTATATTTTCGACTTCTTCCTGAATAATTCTGAATTTTGAGGTTAAAATTCTATATCAATCAATATTTCTTAGTCAGTGTAATTAGCTTTCTTAGTTTAGGAAAATATTCAACATTGATCTACCTCAATTCCAAGCTGGATCACATACATACCTCAACATTGATCACATCCTCCCTTGTATGTAAAGTTGTTGTGTTTGATTAGTTCTGAATTTTCTCGTAAAACAAACCGTGCTTTCTCTGGTTGGATTTTGAATTTTAAGCTTCAATTCGGGAGCTAGGTCATTTCGAGTGAAGATTTTCTCACGGAAATGTAAATTTCAACCTGTACAGATTCATTTTGCTGAAAGTCAAAATTTTATTTTTCCAAGGCTTAGATAATCACCGAAATAACTGGAGTTGCCATGACAAAATGTCTGCTGGAATGTATTTGTTTTTGGGTATTATTTTATGATGAAGCAGATTATTTTTTAAATCTTTTTTTTAGGTGTTAATTGAAGGGGTTGGAGCATTGTTCGGCTGAAGAATGGCTTCAACAGGGCCACCACAATCTTTGAAAAGATCAGATACCTCGTTAACAAGAGAAGGAGACCAACTGATTATTACCCCTCTAGGAGCTGGAAATGAAGTGGGCCGTTCCTGTGTCTACATGTCCTATAAAGGGAAAACCATATTGGTATACCATAATGCATTGTGCTTTTATTTTGGTTGCTAGTTTTTTTACTTCCATTTTCAACATTTGGTTTTTAATTTGTTTGTTTCTGTTTTGTTCATGTTCTATGGTGATAGTTTGACTGTGGAATTCATCCAGCATACTCAGGCATGGCTGCTTTGCCATACTTTGATGAGATTGATCCTTCAACCATTGATGTCCTTTTGGTGACACAGTATGTTCTTTTTCCTTGTTGAATATTGTAATGTTATTTGTTTTTATAACTTAGTAATCTGCTGAATTGAGAAATGAAGTTTAGAGAATATCATTATTGTTTTTGATATTGTAATCCTAGGTATGGTCATTTTTCTGCAATTTTTTTTTTGAAACAATGGAATGAATTGTTCCTGAATGGTCTACTGAGAAAAATGACCAAAAACAACTATTGCTAAAGCATATAAATATTCATCTGTATCTTCTCTTATCAATATCTTTTTTTTTATCAGTATCTTCTCTTATCAATATCTTGTGCTATTAGGAGCACTGCAGATATATCTTTATGGGAATGAGACTACATATAACACTAAAATTTTATGCCATCTTCTGAATAGCTCTTGCTTCTCAATGGTTTCTTCATTAAATTTCCAATATTTCTTTTTTCTCAAGGAATAAACTCTTGGAAATTCCTCTCTTCATATGAAATAGCTTCCTATAGTTGAAATCTATCACTGGTTTCCAGTCTGGCCTTGAGATCTTTTGTGCTTTGAGTAGATTTTCTTGAGCCAACTTTTCTCCATTTGAATTCTGACTGCATGCCTGATGAATGCTCTTGAAACGGTTGAAAGCACATCACTAGTTAGTTATCTACCATCATAAGCATTGTAATAAGAGTATTCTCTGTAGCTGGATTGGAGTGATCACTCTATAGAAAGACCATTCATGATTAGAGGTTCCTTTTCTGGCCTTCTAGGGGGATGCAGGTTAATGGACCTACCCCCTTTGCATCTCTGTATAAAGTGTCCATACACACACTTGAACATGTACTTTCGTACTTGAGAGCCTAAGAGGCTACAATAATCAAATCTATCAGCTGAAATTCCTTTGGAGAAGC
>JAREIK010015978.1:0-19563 GCA_029783825.1 Sapria himalayana
AAGCAGGCGGATGACCCCGTTTTGCAGTTGCCAGATTCACACTAAGCCATTTGAAGTACACACGGATGCGTCAGACTATGCCATAGGCGGTGTGCTAGTACAATAAGGTAACCCAGTAGCATATGATAGCCGAAAGCTCAATGAGACCGAAAGGCGTGGTCCAAGAGAAGGAGATGACAGCAATAGTGCACTACTTGAGAACGTGGAGGCGGGCCACGATTCGTGGTCAAGACGGATAATGTGGCGACGAGTGACTTCCTGACCCAGAAGAAACTCACGCCAAAACAGGGCAAGCAATAAAAACTTGCCAAGTTTGATTTCTATGGTGCTAGAGTATAAGCTTGGACGGACCAACCAGGTCGCGGATGCCTTAAGTAGGAAGGCAGAGCTGGCGGCATTTAAGTGTGAGGAATAAAAACCACCAGCAGCTGATCTACGACCACCCTGATCAATGCTGCTATCATCATATAGCCAAAGGTTCTGCTTCCAAGCTAGCAGCAGACTGAACCAATTGATCCTCGAGTTTTCATTGGGAGCATCTAACACAATGAATCTGTTTGCTGTAGTAACAGCATTCTTTTTCTTTGCTTCGACTCCAGCCGCCAGCCGTCTCAACCTTTGAAGCTGCCTTGGGCTTTGAGTTGAGCGCCTCTTGCTAAGGTGCATTTCTAGGTCATGTGCCTTGGTGCATAAGTCATTCAAATCATCGTTTGAGGCATGAGATGTACTGAGAGTTCATGCCTCAAAGGTACATTCGGACCCTTTCGGCCTGCTATGTCCTTTCTTTATGCCCCGGGAGGAAGTGGCAGGTCCTCCAGGGCCAGGGAAAGACGGGGTAACCTTTTGCGGACACCTGAAAGGAAGGGCTTGCCATCTCGCGAGAAAGTCAGACACAAAATCATTGTCACGCTCCTTGCTTTCAATGAGTTCTGCAACTCCAACTTTCCTTTCAGTCTTGCTGAATTCCAATTCCTTCTTCACATCCACTTTCTTTTTTAATTTCCATTTCAAATAGCCCAGGAAGAAAGGAAAATGCGAATCGTGGGAGCCTTGACAACCGGACAGTTTCTTCAAATCGACACCTTCTTTTGTGTATATCCTTTGCAAGAGCGAGCCTTGATCCGTCAATAGACCCATCAGACTTATCTTTCATTTTAGACACCCAAGGACTGCCCACAATTTTCATGGAAGGATGAAAGGACCAGATTGACAGTCTTCTTGTGTAAAAGAGCATTATACTCTTCCTCCATTGCCTTTACCCAAGACGGATCAGTATATGCTTGATGAAAGGTTGAGGGCTCTCGTGCACCTGATTTGAGTTGAGCGCAAAAGTACCTTCAGGTCTCTTTCTTTCTCGGACGAGTCCATCTTCGATCGAGTGATCATTGGATTGACTTTCTGGAGAATTGCTTTGGTTTATTAGCTTGTGTAGCTGAGTGGCATGCTTGTAGTGTATGAAAGAGCGAGTAGGTGGCAAAGAGAGTCCTTTCGAGCAGTCTTAGTAGAGTCACCAGCAACTGAGTTATGTGGAGAACCTGTCAAAGTTTCATAAGGGAAAGTGGGCTGCAAGAGCGGTAAAGTAAAGTAAGAGTGGAATTGCCCTCAGAGTCATTATCATTCTTTCTTTGCACAATTTAAGTTGTTCGAAAGGGGGGGAAAAAAAAGGGGTCTCATCAAAACGACCATTACGAGAAATGTAGATGCGGTTCGACTTGGGATCAAGTTTATCCTTTCTATACGGACCAAGGGATATGGATAGCATGCACACCCAAAGACCTGAAAGTGAGAGTCAGTGGGTGGAGAACAAAACTTCATGAGGAGAGCGATTATCAATAAAAGGCCTTGGGATGGGAGCCTTTCATAAGAGAGGAAGGCACTAAGACCCGCTAGAAGGACTCTAAGGGAAGAAAGAAGTCCTAGTGAGGTGCAATGCTGAAACTGTGATCCCCTACAGAAGTCGGAATGGGATACTTAACTAAGGAAGTAGCACCGGCGGTTAACTATACATAGCCTTTCAGAGTTGCGTTTGGGTATGGAATGGATAGGCCATAAGTGGCTGCCTCTCATACTACCAATTGTGTGGGCGGATCATCGCCCCTTCATTCTGGCTCTACTTCATTCGATATTAACAAGACGGCACACGCAAGACAAGATGTCAAATCAATAAGAAAACTGGCCCTTGAAAGGTGTAGATGAAGCCTTTTCCTTTTCTGCCGGAAAACACTTGAAGGATACGAGGCATCAGACTATTGATCTTCTTAAGAGGGAACCGCTACTGCAGCCAATCCATTGAAAGGTGAAGGCAATGCTAAATGCAGATGCATACCGATTGGGTTCTCCCCTTTGCTAGGGGGTGATGTTACCAGTTTTTCGCGAATGTGATGCCATCCTTTGTTGGTTGAGTTCGCTGTGTAATTTCAACAATGCCTTTCGAAGCCGAAAAGGCCGTAGCGCATCTTTCGAGAAAAGAAAGAATAGGTGTCACGCCGATGATTAGGAGAAGGTATCTTATGGCTTAGGGAAGGGCGCTTCTGCCCAGATCTATGATTGATCTAGGATTCCCCGAGACGAGACGAACTGTCGATTCTCCGATAAATGTCAATGACTTATTTCCGAGACTTCAACATACATGTTTGGCAGCGGCAAGGAGTGTTTTTGACTTCCTAACACGGATACCAAGGCAGCTGAGCAGTGAGGAATAGGATTACTTTGACTTTCAGTTTCTAAGCAAGCTGCGGTACAATCCCTCATTCGCTCCGGCTCGTTCCGAGCTCGCGAGCGAAGTTTTGGCATGTCAAGTCTTGTCATACCTTTCCTACTCCTGAGCTACCATGAGTTTAGAATCTTCATTGAGCTTTATCCGCTTCAATAAGGTCTGACACTAGCCTTCTCAATAGCCTTACCGGCGATGTTGGGAGGAGAAGTTCTAGTCGCTTCCCCCTTTGCCTATCTTCCTGCTCTGCCAGTATACCTCCTTGAAAACCATCCTTCCCGGTTAGTCTTCGTAAGAACAAAGCATGGAAAGACTGTCCGTCTAATCTAACTAATAAGTAGTATCCCCTCCCTAAAGCGAAGCTCAGCTCGGCGATCAATAAGAGGACTCTTTCGTCAGAAATCGTATCCGTAGCTCAACGGAGACTGCACCACAAGGGCAGAGAAGTAGTTTACTTGTGAAAACTTCACTATAGACTGCTTCTTAGCCTATCACTCTATCTCTGAGAAGTAGTGCTATGAGGAGGCTCTTTGCTTCTTTCGTCCCATCGACCCGCATTCCTTTACTACTTTTCTTTCTACGGATGGAAACCCTGAGGAGAAAGCACGACTTGAAAGAAATATAGCAATAAGTTCCTTGCCTGAGCCTTAGTCCGTTTTCAGTCAAGTCCTATTCTGACCGCTCCGTGTGAACGAACGATTCTAAGATTAGGAAGGAAGGTATGTTTACGATTCCGCGCATCTGCTTATATAAGAGTATATAAAGATTCAAGTGAGAATAGGAGTGGAGTTGATTCGTCTCGGGACCCCAAGAACTACGGTTAGCTCTTTTGGAAGTGAATGAGGAATAGGGAGAATAGATCAAAGCCTATAATTACTAACAGCAAAATATTTACTAAAAAGCCCTCTTCGGAGCATAAAAAGGAAGTCTGATGTAAGGAGATTACTTGCTAAATTATCCCTCAGGTATGAAGTGTCTGGTCCGATAGGACTTAACTACCTTCTAATCCGCTGTGAGCGTTTAGCTTGGCACTCAGAAAGAATAGGATCCTTTTTTTAGTGTTGTTGTTTAGCGATTACGCATAGCCCTTTGTCTTTCAAAGATGTGAGCTGTGCCAATACAGACCTTATCCCGCGAAAGGCCGGATGTACAGAAACTTTCTGTTCACACTTATCGCTTTCCTCTTTGGACTTCTTTTAAGTACCTTCGCCTTGGGATGGGAAAGACCTAGCGATTGCCGGGGCATATGAAGAATACTTCGAAACTGCTGGATGCGGAGATTTGATGTTGGAAATGCCACTCCTTCTACTGCTATTCCCACTTCTGGAACGAAGTGAAAACCAGCTATCAAAAAAGCTATCTCCTAATCCCTAGCCTTTGTCTGCTTTAGCCTTTGACACTGCAGGTTTGAAAACAACGAACTCACCTGGACCACCGGTTTCGCCATCGAAGGTAAATCCTGGACTTATGCTTTCGAATGAATACTCTTCCTCCAATTTTGCCTACCGCAGGCGAATAGTTCTCTCTTCACTTCATTATTGTAATGTACCTTGGGTACACTGAACACAAATCCCATTTCGACAAAGAAAACGACGTCGGAGTACTCCACACTATCTATTTCTCCTTTCGCTACGATCTTCATTCATTTCGAGTCTTAGAGAGAGACAGACTTGAAAAGGACTTGTGGTGTGGAGGGTAAAAGAAAGCATGAGCCTACGTAAGGGAATCTAGATGCCTATTTATGGAATATGGAATTAGAAAAAAAACACTACCGTATCCTCTCACACTGATGAGGACTCTCCCAATCCGGGAGAAATGATGTGATATGTGATAATATATATATATCTAGATTATCACGGTCCCAACAGTATCTTGATTCAATTTCAATAGGAAAAGATAGGCCCCATTTAAAATCAATCTGTGATTCCTAGGTAGGACTACTTTGATGTCTTTGATTTTTCTTCTTTATTGGATAGCCAGTGTCAGTCCTTTTATCAAGTGTGAAATTGCACTACTCGGGAAAGTTTTAAATAGAGCTTAAGCTGTGTTAAAATGCCCCAATATAGAAGTTATAAAGCGCAGGCCCTCCTTCAATTCAAAGTCAGTATAGCTCAAGTGGTAAGCACATCTAGTCCTTTCTGAAGCCTTTATCCTAATTTCTTTAATGGGATGATCCATAGGATGTTGCCCTAGATGGGAATAGGTCCCATAGCAGTCTCTAGGAAATGAGAATCTCTGACCCTAGAACTTTTCGAGGGCAGGCACAAGTGGTGGAGCCAAGCCAGTTTCAGTCCTCAAGCAATCCAGGCAGATTGGGGTGTAAGGGAGTTTTGAAGTCAGGGTGACGGGGAGGGCAGAATACTATCATATTCTTTCTTATTCATTCCTCCTTTAGGAGTTAATGGGAGAGGATTATAGGTAAAGGTTGGTTACCTTGCAGCCATTGTCCACTCAGTAGGAGTGTCCTTTCAGCCAGTGGGAGAAAAGCGAATCCACTCCTGTTGCAGCTGAAGTCTCTCTTGAAATGAAAAGAAATTCAAATGGAACTTTCGTAGGAAAGATATTGTGAAAGCCGGCGAGGCTAGTGGGAAAGTAAGCAAAGTAAAGGTCGGCAGGATCGGACAAAGGAAAGTAAATTTCAAAAGGACCTTTCCAGGCTGAGATCCAGTTTCAATTGTAGTGTAAGTTGGAGAAAAAAAGACAGTTCCCTACTTTTGCGAGTCACATAGTCCCTCTTCGCTTTGCTCGAGTCACTTCGTCCCTATCAATGTTTGTATACAAAGGTGAAATGAGGTCAAAGTGATAGGGTTGGGGAAAGGAAGGAGTATGACCCCAGAGGTTGGTAAATCAGTGTGGGAAAGCCCCTCGTTTGAGTATGCGCCATCTCCCTCACTTCCAGAAAGCCGTTGAGCGTATGTGTCGCCTGATACTTTGGTCGAACATCCGGCTGCAGAAGGCATCTGGTTTGAAGACGTGTTCCGAAACCAGTAATCATCAGAATATGCAATTACCCGATCAGAATATACAAAACTTGATCCGGAAGGAATGTCATTAATAGGCAAAAGAGCTTGGTGCTCGTTGTTCACCATTTGCTGTTACACATGGGCGAGACGAAGAAAAGCCTCCTCTACAGCGAGAACTGCACTTGCATTAGTGGAGGCGATTAAATATACTGTCCACACTCTTGTCTGCTAAGCGAAGCAAGGTTTTTCAAAACCAGTTACTCCTATCGGCGGAAAGTTTCCTACGGCGAGCTCGAGCAGAAGGCGCAGCCGAAGGCCAAAAAAGCCCTACTTCTTCCGGCAAGGTCATCCAATTGGAAAAACCTGACTGAACGTGAGGATGTTATGTCGACTTAATCCGTGGTGGAATATGTTATGTCGGCTTAGCCAGAAGTGAAGATTCGATGGTCTAGCCCGAAAATGGGAGTGAGAAGTCTCTAAAAAAAAGGCGAGCTGGGCTCAGGAGCCGCTCAAGGGAAGAAGGATCTCGGGATTCAACCTGTTGTGATGAATTAGTCCTCCTACTCAAAGTTGTCATCAACCACTTTCCGTCTTGGATCTGAGTCAACGGCATTAGCATTTTCTTATCACTACGCTGTCTGTGAAGAAAGAAGCTAGGCAGCTTTCGCCGTATTGCCACGGCACTTGCTTTTAAAAGCTTGGGTTGAGAGTCTTTACCTGCTGATCAGATAAATACCTAACCGCACCGTGGGAGGTGTAAAATAGAGGTTTAAGGTCTCTAGCTGCCTCTAAGCCCGTTTCACTCTTTTTCTACAATCACTGGCGTAACATAATTGGCAGATGCCCTTGCTGCGGATTCGTCTGGTCATTGAGATTCAGCCTCTTTTGCTCTCCCATTCGAAACCAGGCGGTTAGACTTTCTACCCATCATCCCGCCCATCTCTAGTAAACGGCCGAACTGGATTACTATACAAACACAAAAACAATTTGACCGTTTGCAGATTCTGCCTCGCGGAGTGGTTTTGTATCAAAGTCTTCTAGCCCCGATGCCTATCCTCAAAGGAATAAGGCAGGCCGAGTGATAAACTGATCCATTGACCCTTTCTTTTTCGGAGTTTGGGTCTATTACCAGGCTTGGACCAGGTCTACCATCGAACCAATTCCTCTTTTCGCTTCCGTTACAACCGGAGGTCTTCCGCTTAGTTGTGTCGCAGCATATACTTCCCGCCCTAACACAAGAAAATAAGTGCACTTCCTAACGATTCTAATCAGGCAAGCTCTTTCCTATTGTTTATTGATAGAGATTCAAGTGCGTAAAACACCTCTTCAAGAGAAGACCCTAAGTAGCTGGATTCTCTCAGAAGCTATTTACGCGCTTTCAGATCCTTCGCCATAGAAAAATCTATCGGTCTGGGTCCTACCTTAGCCTTTAGAGCCTGACTTTAAAAGCGCGCTAAGCGATTATATACCTTGAAATAGGTAGTTTCTCGCTAACGCTAGGAGCTTTGCTTTGGCCCACCCATTAACAAGCAAGAAAGCCGAAACAAGAAGATCTGAGCTAGCAGCTGAGTCTCCCCCACAAGCTTATTCAGCGGATTTATCGCCGGAAAGGTGCTTTAGCACATGTTCTTAGGGCCGATACCTGGATAACCTTAGTTCAGATGGAAATAGATATCCTCTAAGAGCCCTTGACTGCCCTACTTACTGTAAAAATTCCTCTTTTTCAGAGGTTCCTGTTGGGCTCTGTCAGTAAAACACAATAACAATAAATAAAGGGAAGTGCGCCGGGAAAGCCACGGAGATGCTGGTTCAATTCCAGCTGGGAATCAAAGGGGAGGCGCCCGACCGGAAGTGAAGAGCCAGAAAGCATAGATTTCCAGGTCTAGGAAATCGATTTTACGGGGAATCAGCGGCCAGCTGCTATTATCCGGCTCTTAGGTTGTTGCTCTATCTATTCTCTTAGTGGAATAGCTGCGCTTCCTATAGGAACAACTAACTACCTAGATACCTGTCTTGATCGATCTAATCTATTCTTACCTTTCCCTTGCTTAGCTTGCTCCTTTGTTCTTTGCTACTGCAAAGATTCGGTTAACTATTGCGAATTTCTTCATGGAATGAAATAGAAATCATTCTTCCTTCCCGCATGGAGATCCATTGTAGCCTCCTTTCGTCAGGAAGGACGGTCTGCCCCAGAACCAATAGGAGCAGAAGGCCTATTTCCATGCAGCACCGAACTCTAAGCGAGTGGTTCTCACGAAGAATAGTTGGCAGGCCCCCGGACTATAGGACAGCAAAAGTCAAAGTGGTTCGATTGATTTCCGAATCCTTTTGCTTGTGAGCTCCTTTCCACATTTAGGTCAGATGACCTTGCCCAAATGAACGTGAACGATCTTGATCCTCGGTCCAAGTTTTATGTTTTAGCTTCCGGTGTATAATCATCATAGGAGGGCTCTTAGTCTTGGTAGCCTGTAGAAATAACAAAATTCCAGGTAAGCCCTAGTTTTTCTTTTGATATCCGTAGGTAGGGAAAATCAATAGAAGAGGAACGGGCTAAGGGGAAGAATCATATGATCTCGGAGATGGTTATCTTATTCAATTAGAGAGACCCGCCTGCAACTCTAAAGTTGTCCCCTTTCTTTAGCAAGTCACTCAGTCTCAGTTCCTTACCGATTGTGAATTCGTCACGATTCAATTCGAATCCAGATAACTAACTGGGCACACATCAGTGGCACATGGCGCGAGATGTAGCCCTCCTCTCGTAATGGAAACACCCCGCTATCTAAGGCCGACCACCTCACCTGGCCCGCCTACGCTCGTATGGTTCGTGAAAGCCCGCCCTACCCTGAGCCCCTTCACACACAGAACTTTGATCTTCTCCTTTCTTATCTTCTTTCCGTTCAAAGGGCGTTGGCTGGAGTCTTTGGTATAATATCTGCTGCCTGCGGTGCGGCCTTTTTAGTACAGTCAGGCGAAACCTACGTGCCCCTTGTGATGTGTCGATAGAGAATATGACCTCTCTGAGGCAAATAATTTGATTCTTTCTGGCGGGCGGGTCTTTATCTTCTAACAGGTGTCGGCAGAGTTTTTGAGTATGTCTTCTATGTATATCAGGACACTTGTTGATGGCTGCGAAAGAGCAACTTCGAGTCTATCCGAGTGTCTTAGGGTGTTGGAGAGACCATGTGGTGGACGTCGCCATTATGATCATTTTGAGTTGGTAGCTGATATGCTGGCACTCTAGAGAGAAGAATCCTCGAGCCCGGTGACTATTCTGGCTGGAGAGCTAGTCGAGTCGGACGGCGAGTCTGAGCCTCAGTGAGGCGCTTGTCAGTCAGCTATAAGGAAAACCCGATAGCGGGTCCACCGGAGAGCTTCGTTCGTCGTCTTATGCTTAAGGACGAGTTGGTCCTGATCGTAGACCACCCTTGCTTGCCATAGCTAGAGAAGCCAGTGGCTGGAAGCTTTTTTCTGTAAGACGGCTTCGGCTTCTCTTTGGCGTAGCTGAGAGTTCTCCTCCCTTTTCCTGAGAATAAAAAGGTTAGCAAGCTGCATGCAACTCGTTCAGGAGCATCTCATTCAGCTCCTTTGTTTTTATTTGGTCTCTGATTGGGGGAAGGCCCGTGTTGGCTCTTCCAGGTAATTCGTTTTTAGTTGTTTGTTGACACGCTCTGTCTGCATTCAGGCCTCTTGTGCGTGCCATTGAATGATTCTGAAGGCTGCTTCTTAATTCTACAACTCGGGGACTTGTTGTTGCTTGGTTTTTTCTAGAGTCACTTCTCTTTCTCCAAGTGAGCCTGGATTGGAGTTGAGAGGTTCCTTCCAATATAATATCCCTTTTCACATCAAAATGGAGGGAAGGCTCGGCTCCTAGGAGGCTGTTATGAGCTAGACTTCTGAGATATATAGCAGGTTTGTTATTGCCCGAGCATTGTTCATCACTTCAACCTGCTTTGTGGTGGGTGGCTAGAGTGGTGCAATGGTTGTCCATTAGTATAAAACTTCTCTCAAACTTCTTCTCTGTGCATCATGCTTTGAGTGTCGCGGCTTGTTCTCCTCTCTTTTCTACGAAATTCTTTTTTTTTTTTTAGGATCTTGGGCCGAATGCTTTTTTTGGGTAGGCCTTCCGATGGTTGGTACCTTGCTGTTGACTTCCAGAGCATCATATATTTAAGTCATTCCTTTTCTTTTTTTGAGGGCAGCTGAGAGGGCTGCGACTCTTTGGGTACTTAAGTTTTAGGGGTTCAGACAGGCTGGTGTGTCGTGTGATGACCTACTTTGTTTGTCTTGTGTTGTCGAAGCCGAGATAGTCATCATTGCCGCTGACTGAAGGCATGCTGTGAGAGCTTTTCTGAGCAGCTTTCCATTCTGCGATTCTGAAGAATTATTGGGCAGGTATAGAAGAAAAAAAGAGTATAGAGGCTGTTCGTTCCTTTCCTATAAGACTCTGTATCTAGTCGTAGCTCGGCCTCTCTCTTCCTTCTCTAAGGGTTGCTGAGAAAAGCCCGTGAGAGTTCTATGTGGTGATGGCCACGCTTCACAGCTTTGATCTCTGATGGTTGGCGAAATGCGGCTTTAGAAGCTGTTAAGTTGTCGGCCGATCTGGTGGTAGAAAATTGGGTTCGCTTTCTTCATAATTCATTTTGATTTCGGCGGGTCACCTGATCAATATTCGGGTGTATTCTACCGGTGAGAAGAAACGAAAGCTTTTTCTTCTCTTCATATTAGTAAGAGATCGGTTCTTCCCTTGGCGGATAGCGTGAGAAAGGGTTTTTGTCCGGCGAATGGCTTTTCGAAAAGAGAGAGTAACGAATTCTTCATCAGAAGGAGACTGGAGGTTCTTCAAGCCGGGTTTTTCAGACTTTAGGAACGGAACTGAATATGAAGGGAGAGGGGTCTTGAGAAGGAAGCATTCATTTCTCAGCTTCTTTTTACTCTCCATGCTATACTGGGAAAAACAGGAAGGACCGGGTCTGCTTTGGATCTTTCATATTCTTCTTCGATAGCTCCATTTCAAAATCATTCCAGATTCTTGTTTTTTTTCATTCTCACTTTTTTATTTAAAAGAAAATGGAGATCGTGGAAAAAAGAGTTCTCACGAAGTATTCTTTATTTATAAGTGCAACCATGACATATGACTTGGCTATCCGCCTGGCCGGCCGCCTCGTAGCTGGGAAATTGATCGTTGCGAACATGGCGAAGCACTATTGCCCCGCGCTATACTATCTAATCTAATGCATTCAATTCCTCCTCAATTGTTAGTGAATCAAAAAGATTGCGTGTTGCTAAGCGGAGCGGAAAGGATCTTAGCCAACGGTTACCGGCTTTCAAAAAGCACCTTTTGGCTCAATCAAATCTATCGCTTGAAGAGCAGATACAAGACACTCTGATTTATGCAATGAAATAATTCTCGATTCGATCCACTTTTTCGAACCGCTTTGAAACCAAACTCTGATCGATTAGCTAGCTCTCGACCTCCAGCTGCGCTAGAAGAGAGTGGAGTGATTCCCCTTTTCAACAATCTGTATGCCTGTACCGCTGAGTTCCACGAACGAAGGGAAAGAAAGGCAGGTTCAGGCGATGTAAACAGTCCGAGCCCCAGGGTCATAAAAGGCTTTAAAAGGTCTCTGCAGTGGAATATTTTTATGTGCAGGACCTTCCGCTTTCACACTTGAGCAAATAAATTATATATAGCTATATATATAGCTATCTACTTAGTAGGTCTATGGCCTGCCCCCGCAACAAGTACTAGCGTATAGCATAACCAAATAGAAATGTGGCTGGGCTCAGAAAGAAAGGATGAGTTCTTTTACGGGCTTGGTCATAAACTCCTTGCCGTTGAGGTAATGACTGAAGGAGTGAATGAGGGGAGTAGAAGGACTGAGCCATGTTAGTTGAGGGCTAACCATAAGAATGGGGTAGGGAAATGGATAAGATTCCATGAGAGGATGAGAGCTAATAGGAATAAGTGAGACGTTCCATTTGAGGCGGACCCTATTCTTCTCATCATATGAAAGCTGCAAAGAAACAGCGGATTCAAAAGCTTCAAAAGAGCTTAAAGTAAAAGCACACTTCTCCGACCAGAATGGAAGACTTCGGGGATCTCTCTATCTACTTTGTGTGAATTGAGTGCTAAGGAATTATGAATCGCTTAGCGCGCCCTAGCTCTAAAGGCTCAGGAAGGAGGGCAGATATGGAAATCCTAACAAAACAAAACCAGGAAAAAAGGATACGTAGGGCAGGGCTTTAGCACTCTACTTCTAGTAAATGAAGGGGCTATTCCTCCCGGGCAAGCCAACTCACTTATCCTTATCGAGCTAGCAGTCACCTTAAGGGATCACGCTTATTGACATAGACAACCGATTCTCTTACTAAAGAAGTTGTGGAATCAGATGTCCTGCTGCTCCTTTCTATTGAGAGGTACCCCCAGGGATATATGAATTCTTGGAGCCCCTCCTCTTCATCTTCTCTTGCTTGAGTCCTAGGTTTCTTTTTCCAGACGCAGACGGTGCAGAGCTCGTACTAATAGCTAATAGGAGGGGCCGACCTTAGCCCAGTACTTAATATTCGACGGAATCGAGGGACTGCTGGGGTACGGCGTGGCAAGAGCCCTGTAGATGAGTCTTTATCTGAGACTATTTGAAAGATGGCTGCCTTTTGCTTATTGTCGCAGTAGCCTAAACCTTGTGTTTCCCGGTCGATCGTTCCGTTGCCGGCCAAGACTCCGTGCGGAGACTCAGTTAACATCTGTTCGAAGGCTCGGAACCTTTTCTTCCTCCATGCATGCATCAGGATCTAGGACTGCTTTCTTCAGCATTCGGTGTACTTTCTTACGGAGAAAGACTAGTCGTTTCCTCTCGTTTGATTCTCTTTTTAGAGTCCCGTTTCCTGGGTTCCATCTTTCCCATCGAATGGAAGTATATAGCCTTCCCTTTTCCATTGCTTGGTGGGACAAATAAAGTGTTATGCGATTCCACGAAAGTACAATTGGTCTTCCTCTGAGGGAGGAGTTTACTTTCTGGAGTCAAGCCCTTCTAAAATGTGAACTGAGGGCTCTTGCGCCTTATTTTCTGTAAGCTCTTGGCACATATCCTTCTTTGGTCCTTTCGGTTCAGCCTAACTTCCTTTCGCCTGTTACCTCTGCTACTGGGTCCGGTGGAGTGGATAGCAATGGACCGGGAGAACCAGAGTTGGGAGGTTCTTACCTGCCATCGCTAGGATCGGAACAAAGAGAATGAGGAGGAGAAGGACCAGTCAATGCATTCGTACCAGGAGGTAATGACCAGAAGTAGCTCTATTCGAGGTCCCCCTCCGCCCCCAAGGCAGTAAGCCCTCTCCTGGAATCAAGTACCCGTCCACTCCATCTTCTAATGCTTGGGAAGCCCCAACAACGATGACTCAACCTCTGATCGAACCTCAAGAGATGCCCTTCTACCCTCATTTGCAGCATTTGATCCGAAGGCGAAGCAAGTCGATCCACAAGCCCAACCACGAATCAATCTCACCGAGCAAATAATGGAAGCTAACTCCCTACATCTAAGCAATCTATTTCAAGTTCCACTGCCAACCACCTAGGCACCACAAGAGAAGAAGAAGAGTTATGGTCTCGTAGAGGCAAGAATATAGAGAAGATGGTGGAGGTTGTTCAGTTCATGATTCTGAAACCCGCCTCCGGGGGAGAGAGCAGGAAGACTTGTTTCTTCCGGAAACACACAAATTCCGATAGAGGAGGGGAAGCGATATTGAATAGATGAGTGGGTTGATAGGGGGCCGGAAATAAAAGAGAAGTGAGTGGGATCAGGAGACGGCATTTCTCGTTGATTGCGGCACCTCACCGACAGAGAGAGATTAGGTGGATTGGCCATGGACCGGGGAAGAAAGGTTGGGTTGGCGAGGGGGTAGGCTCTCATCGCGTAACTGCCGAAGAAGCGGAGCGGATTCGGATGAGGCTGCTTATGCGCGTGCGGATTTTCCTCGTGTAACTGCGTAGTTCTAGCCCCCGTGGTAGGCGGGAGAAGCAACAACGGAACGAAGTCCAGTTCGCCTAGCTCTTTCCCTAAATGAAGAACGGCCTATCCGGGGGAATCAGATCTCATCTTTTTAATGACACTACAGTTCGGTTTTGAGTACCCAATCAGTCCGCCCGTGGATGTTGAAATACGAATCAGAACCGAAGACGCAGGATCATCTCTGGTTAATTATGACTCCAGAACCTGCTTTTAGAGAAGAATGTCATAGAGAAGTATGGAACTCTTACTAATGGCAATAGGGGGCTCCCTTCGCAGGTTAGTATGAAAATCCCGCATTAAAAAATCTTGATTTCTTCATCCTTTGTTAACGCTCGCGGATTGCCGCTTGGTCTCTAAAAGAGCCATATGCAAGGTGGGGACCACTCGACTCGAGCTGAATCGCTATCGTGACAGCATCGTTCGGCCAATCAGTCACGTAGGCTACCTTTCCATTCCACCCACATTTTGTATTTGGCGTGGTATCCGACAAGTCAAGCTTAAAATGCTCTCATC
Source organism: Sapria himalayana (assembly GCA_029783825.1). NCBI lineage: Eukaryota > Viridiplantae > Streptophyta > Magnoliopsida > Malpighiales > Rafflesiaceae > Sapria > Sapria himalayana. The sequence continues at coordinate 14,196 of JAREIK010015978.1, forward strand.
AAGTTTAAGTCAATCAAGGACTTCATAAGGGGCAGATGGCCGAATGTCCTCTTTCTGGGCCTCGTCTTCCTGAAAACAGTTTACAATCTTGACATGGTTCACTTCCGCCAACAACCACCGAGTCCTCCCACCTCCCGATCAATTAACGTAAACACCCAACAGCTCAAGTTTCGCCTCCTGCTAAGACCTTCTTCCCGGGAGTGAGGGGGGAGCTAGGGGCATAGCTTAGCAGCAAGATTCTCAGCTGCACTTTTGGAGTGAATGAATTGGCATTTATGCAAAGCGAGAAGTACCCCCACATTCAAAAACATCAATAGCAGCTGGAGGTGAGTGAAAGTAAGCTTATCGCGCTAAGAGAGGATTCCTCCGTGTACCCATCGTCAGGATTAGGCAAGCCGGGCCAGATCGTATAGGGATCCTGTTAGAAAGTGGTCACGATCGAGCAAAACAGCCTTAGTTGATCACAATCCTAAGTTTCAGCAAGAAAGAGCTGCTCCCCACACCCCAGACGAGCAGGATGAAGATACAGAGCAGAGAATCAACCACACCTAAAAAAAGTGGTTCATGCGAGATATGGGATACAGAAGTACTCTTCATTACGGCGCCGGAGAGTCATGTGACTCAAGTACAGAGAACAAAAGGACTGTCAATGAGCATCCTGCTTCACCAAGAAATTGGTACCCTGGAAACTCCTGATTTTACGAATCAAGTGACGAATCCAACTCTGGACAGTACGACTCAAACTGTACTGAACCTATTATCTTAGCTCTTTGCGACATTCCTTGATATGGCACTCATTTCCATGAAAGCAAACTGTCACTTGAGCAGACCCAACAGCAAACGAACAACTGGGGGATTCGAGTTATTCTTCCTAACATCCAGGATAGAATGTTTTGGACCAGAGGAGGACCAGAAAGAAGTCAAATCCAGCCAAAGACTTCCTGTCTAAAGCTCACTACTGACTTGAGTTAGAAGACTGGTTCGCTACGTCGACCTCTTAATGACATGAAACTAAAGGCTATTGTAAAGCGGATTCTTTGAATTTCTGATACCTTGAGTACCGTACCCCTTCACCTAACGCTCGGGATGCAATCCGTTGTGTTCCTGACAACGTGACCTGACAATCAATATTGCGTGTTGAGGCCGTGCTCGAAAGGGAGTTGGGGGCTGACCACCAGTTTTTTCTACCGGTGCTCCCACTAAAGCAATTGTAGCAGCTGAGAGCTACTGGTGCAGATCCTAATTGAAATGATTTTGCAGTGTTGTTATTGTTCAAAACGCTCTCTCGAGCTCAGCGAATGGATCTATCTTTGTACTGGGTTGGGTTCTCTTTGTTATGATGAAATCGTCCACTTTACAAGAGATGACTTGATTGGGTGCTCCTAGAATAGAGAAGATCGATGCAATCGAGTTGGCTGTAGACAAGGATCATAGTTGGAATCGGACCATAGACTTAGCAGAAAAGCCTTCTGTGGTGAACCAGAAAAAAGCCCTGTGCCTTGTATTTGGTGATCTGAATGGGCCCTACAAAGCCCCCGGATACAACGCTTTGAGCTAGTATAAGCGCTCGATACAGAAGCAGATTCCTCTCAATTGCTTGGGGAAACCTGATTGAAATGCTTTGGATAACCAAGAGGCGGTAGAAGCACCCCGGGATAGCGGAACCAAGACTCCTTTTCCAGTTAGGGCTGCGCCCTTTCGTACTGACCGAGATACGGAAGAATGGAGCTCCTGGCTAGGAATTCAATGCATGATCCGAGAAAAGGATAAAAGAAAAAGAGGCTTTGATCAACGGATCGTGTCACCTCGCATTTATGCTGCTAACCACTACTGAGTAACGGCTGTACCAGCTAAATATGTAATATGAAAGAACAACGCTGCTATCCAATAAAATGTCTTTCTCACGAACCCTATTCGGTTAAGTCCCGCTCCTGCAATGCTCGCCGAGGACAGGACTGGGGACTTCCCATCGGCCTTGTACAGCCACGAACACAAGACCGACGCATGCTATCACCCGTGCCCCCAAGACAGAGGATCTCCTATTCTCACAAATTGTAGAATGTGTGCTATTGGCTGGTGAGTTGGTTAGTCGCTTCGTCGTTCATCAGCGGGAAGGAAAGATGCTTTCAAGAGGGCGGTCCTAGTAGCTTTCAAAAGGCCTGGCTGGTCCACTGACGAATAGAGTAAAGTGCGGTCGGTCAATAACAAAGTAACGTAGCTGATCCGGTCAAGTCAAGCGAAGCCGTACCGCCAAGCCATTCAGGTGAAAGAAAGGACTGAACTGAGGCTCCGGCTCCGAGTGACTGACTACTATCGAATCTAGAAAGAATACTTCGACCTTTCCTATTGTTGGAGAAGAGGTCTACTAGTTCCCGATTCCATGTGAATGTCTATATGAACCTAATCTCTCTCTTCACTCTTCTTGATTGTCCCCGCTTAGAGGAGCAGACCCTAGAGTTGAGAGACGCGACGAACCAGCATAAAAAAGACTGAGAGTCCCATCTCTATGCTTTTGGGCCCTTAGTTTCAATTTGTGTAAAGCTTAAGTATATACTTGGGGAAGACGTCCTTCTAACTTAGAATGAATGATGCTGCTCCGCTGTCACTGCTGTCACCAGGAATACCTTTTTAAGAGATTTGAGGCATCTTTGGGGAAACGCAATTCTGACTCGGCCTCCGGCCTCGAAGTTTACCCTTTTCACGTTTCCATACTAAAAAAGTGAGTGAATCACTTCCAGGATTGGAATCCCTTTTTGTAGAGTCCACATGGCAAAATCATACCCAATGTGATAGGAGTACCTAGGCCCTTGGTTAGTAGTTTTTTTAGCTCTCTCTCGGTGGTTGAATCGCTAATTCTTTTTGTTCATGGGCCTCTTCTCTTTCTCCTTCCTCCCCGGACAATAGCGAATATGCTTTTCATGCCCGAGGCAAACATTGGCTATGAATCAATTGAGGGATACAGCTCTATATCCGAACGGAATGATGAACTAAACAAGGGCTATCTCGCCTCTAGTGGCTGATTCCCCACACCAATCCTGGAGAAGAGGAAGGACTCGAGTGAGGTGAGTTGACTGTAGGCGCTGCTTGATGCAATTGGGTCAACTACGTTTAGTGAAGCGGAAGCTGAAGTGGAATATTGCAAGTTCTATATTTATGTAATTTCAGCATACTTGTTTATCTTTTGAAACATCTATGTATATACTTCTATAGGACCGGTGCTCCCTGATAGACGAACAACTAGACTAGTCTCGTCCCATTGGTGGAGCATTAGCCTAACCAAAAAGGAAAAAGGGCCCTTCGGCGCGGCAGTTGGCCCCGAGATTGATAGTCATGCACTTAAGAGACTAAACAAGAAGGCGGTTTCTGTTTAAAGAGGGGCATTCCGTATTAATTAGATAGAATGAGGGAAGCCTACTTTGATCTTGTTCTAAGTGCGCCCATTAGTACTACTAGAAGGGCCAAACAACAGGCTTCTATATAAAGAGAAAGCCCTTTCCCTATCTACTCTTTCTTTGGAATGGAAGGTTCGCTATTCAAATCGTAAGCATGGATTGGAAATAGATAGATTATTTTGTTTTATAAACCTCGCAAAGCGGGAGCGATCACCATTGTTGGGTTCCTGTGCCCTAGTTTATTCATGTGGTTGGGTTAGGCGTATCCGAAACGTAGGTATTACTCTCTTTCTTAACCAGGCCTTACCTTCGGAAATGTAGACGGGTAAGCGGATGGAAAGTCTCTCATAGCTACATAGAGATCGAGCTTGGAGGCCAGTCTAGCAGGTCGGGCGCCCACGGAGGCTGCGAGTTGAAACGGGGACGATCATATGGGACTATATGTAGGAGATATTCTGAAAGATCTCATAAGGAGAAGGGAACGACCCCCTTCGATCCTGCCTGCTAAATTGGGGAAGATAGATAAGGGAGCTGGCTTGACCAATAGGTACTTCTTCGCTCTAATCTAAATGGAGATAGGGACAGAGAGATGGAAACTTCCAAGCAACTTTCTGGCGATTTGCAAAGATCTACTCCTACTGACAGCGCTTAAAAACAAGCAAACATTTCACATCTTTTCAGAGAGGGTGGCCGGTTTAATCCTTCATCGGTAATCTATATATGAGTTCTCCGATTAGCGGACTCTGAAGAAGGAGAAGGGTGGTATACGATCACTCTGTGCTTGTTTTACCTGCAATTTTGAGTTTGCATCTTCCCTTGGAAGGCATTTTTCCCTTGCATCTCTGCATAGCGGAATGCGAACAAGAACTATTGGAGGAGTTGGGTATACTGCATCACTTCTTCAGGAGCAAGGTTAGCATTGATGAATTGGGTTCTTCGTCCGTGCCCAAAGTTATCTGCTGGAGGAGCCCCGCCCCCTCGGCTCCTCTCTTTCTGCTTTCTGACGCTGCACGTGCACGTGTTAAGGCTTGGAGTTATTCTTCATATTCCTCTTCCTCTTGCTTTAACCATATCTGCTTCAAAGAGTTTATTGCATTTGCCGACAACAGCTTGTTATGAGCCGAATGGCATATACCAACAACCAGACCAACAACCAGGGTGGTTCTTTATAAACGTGATGAACTAGTCCATAAACCTATTAAGGTTCACTCTGAACGACTAACTAGGGCGATGGCTACTCTTCCTACTCTTTGGACGGAGTACCACTAACCCTAAGTCTGGACAGCTTCTTGCGTGCTCAGAGGATTCTTGGTCACTAACTGAAGCTTAGAAGGTTTACTTTGTTACTTTGCCTATCGCCCTTTCGTCCCGCGCTTTGCTCTTTCGAAGGAATCTGTTCTTATACCTACGACTGCACTGCAACTCTTTCATTCTTCAATAGAGAATGCTTGCTGGCTAGCGCTATAGCTTTCTTTCCTTCTTTATGTTACACGTCAGTGCCTAGCTCTCAGACTAGGGGAAGAAGGCGCAAAGGTCTTTATTCCCAGTTGCTTCGCCCCTAGTTATTCTCCCAGGACCGCTTCCTTTTTCTCTGATCTTTCCTGCCTTATTCCTTCTGTAACAAAAGAAAAGCGCTACTATCGCCACCACAGCTCTTTTTTAGCCTATCCTTTTTCCTTCGCCCTGGATCTAAGGAATAGGAGAAAGGCAGATGGCTAGCGCTCTTTGCAAGAACGGAAGTCTTCCATTGGTTCACCTTGTGTGTTGGCTTGTCAATTCTTGGTGTAATACTCACTCGTCATACTATCCTATACTACCCTTCTGTTCTTTGTTCCCTTGATTTGATTATGAACGGACAGTCTGTTCTTTTCTTTTATAAAGTGAAAGTCAAAGAACACGTAAAAGCGCTCACAATAGCCGTTTAAAAAAAGTGAGAGTAAAGTGTATCTGGCAAAGTCGTACCTGGCAGAATGCAT
>JAREIK010015979.1:0-63975 GCA_029783825.1 Sapria himalayana
ATCTGCCTACCTATCTATCTATTGATCTATCTATCTATCTTTCTTTCTTTTATCAATTAGTCTATCTATCTATATATCTATCACTATCTGTCTTATGTCTATTATCTATATGTCTAGTTTTGTAATATTCTATTTGTGTATATTTATCTATATACTTCTTCTATTTATCTATAGTCTATTTGTGATCTATCTATCAATCTCTATATTTGTATACTAATCTATCTATCTATATCTCTATCTATCTATATGTCTTTTCTGACTATCTATCTATTTGTCTATGTTTAGCTCTCCATTTTTCAATCATCAATCTTTATATATAAACTATCTATTTGTTTATTTTTCTATATGTCTATCTATTTATTTGTCTATTTTTTATCTTTTTATCTGTCTCTTTGTCTATATGTGTATCTATCTAAATGTATATCTTTCTATCTTTTTGTCTTTCTATGTATATGCAATCTCTTTATCTATATATATGTTTGTGTATATATATAGACACAAAAATATATTATATCTAACTATCTATCTGTCTATCTTTCTATTGTCTATCTATTAATCTATGTATCTATCACAAACTATCTTTTATTGTATCTATCTATCTATCAAACTATATGTCTTCTATCTATCTATATATTTGTATATAATATATATATAACTATAACTATCTATCTATCTATTTTTCTATCGATGATTGTCTTCTTACTAATATCTGTCTATCTATTTGTCATTCATTTATGTGTATCTATCTATCTATCTATCTTTTTCTGTCCATCTATCTCTATATGTTTTTATTTGACTATTTGTCAATATAGCATCCTAATTGTCTATTTGTCTATCTATCTATGCTATTTGTCTGCCAATCTGTCTATTTATCTATCTATCTATCATTCTCTCTATCTATCTTTCTATCTGTCTAACTATTATACTATCTATGGTCTATCTATCTATCAATTTATCTTCTATTTATATATTTATCTATTTGTCTATATTTATCTATTTCTCTATCCAATCTCTCAAACTCACTATCTATCAATTTGTCTATGTCTATCTATCTATTAGTCTATTTGTCTATCTGTCTATCTATATATGCAATCTAAATATCTGATAATTCTATCTGAATATCTGACTATTTTATCCATTTGAATATTATCTATCAGTTTATATTATATATCTATATATATTGTCTATCATCTATTAATCTATCTATCAGGTTATTGTCTATCTCTCTAACAAATATTTATCTATATCTATCTATGTGTCTATCTATCACTCTATCAATATATCCTTCTCTTTGTCTATGTATATCTATTTCTCTACCAATATGTCCATATCTCTATGTGTGTATCTGTTGAAATCTCTATTATAAGTCTAAGTGTCTATCTGTATATATTATTATCTATCTATCTATCTAACTATCATCCTTTCTATATATCTATCTAAATCTTCCTTTCATCTATGTGCGTTTTGTCTATCTCTTATCATCAATCAATCTATCTATCTATCATATATCTTTCTATGTATATGTATATTGGTCTATATAGCTATTTGTCTATCTATTCTATTCTCTATCTGTCTATCTATCTATCATATATATGTTCATTTGTATATCTATCTATCTATCGGCCTTCTATCTATTGTATATATGTCTATTTGATTATCTATATATTTGTCTATTTTTTTATCAAATATCTATCTATTTATTTGTCTATCTAACAATCTATATTATATGTATATCTTTCAATTTGTGTATCTGTCTATTTATTTCTGTCTAAATATATCTGTCTATCTATATATATTATATTTGTCTAGCTCTCTCCATCTATCTCTATTTATTTATCAATTTATCTGTATCTATTTATTTTTGAGTCTATCTTTCTATCTTTCTACCTATATATTTGTGTATTTCTATCAGTCAATTTATCTATCTATCTATTTATCTATTTGTTATATGTTTATAATTCTAATATTATGTTTATATCTATTATATCTATCTATCAGTCTATCTTATATCTTTTTATATATATCAAACTATCTATTTATCTATCTTTAGGTCTATCTATCTATATCTATTTGTCTGTCTGTCTATCTATCTATCTATTTATCTATTTCTTTATCTTATATCTTTTTATTATCTGTCTGTCTATTTAAATATGTATTTATCTATCTATCTATCTATATATCTATCTATCTATCTATTTATCTATCAATATATGTTTCTACTTATTTCTATTTGTCTATATTTTTGTCTGTCATCTATCTATCTATATTTCTTTCTATATCTTTTATCTGTCTATCTATCTATCACTTTGTTTATTTATCTATCTATCTATCTTTAAATATGTTTATCTATGTATTATCTTAAGTCTATCTATCTATCTATCTAACGATATGTTTATTTGTCTATCTATTTATCTATATATCTATATTTTTATCTAATTTTTTAAATCTATGTTTCTATCTATTTGTCTATCTTTCTATCTATATCTGTCTATCTATCTATTTGTTCTTAAATCTATTTGTTTATCTATCTATAGCTTTATTAGTCTATTTGTCTATATGTCTATCTTTTTATCTATCTGTGTCTATGTGTCTATCTGTCTACCTATTTATCTATCTTTCTATCTATTGACTATCTATCTATCATTTTCTTATATTATATCTATCTATCTATCTATCTGTGTGTCTGTCTATCTATAAGTCTATAGGTCTATCAATCTATCTATATATCTATCTATCAATATATCTATTTGTCTATAAACTATATATCTTTTTATCTATCTGTCTATTTTATCTAGATCTGTCTGTTGTCTATCTGTCTATCTACATATCTATCTATCTATTAATCTATCTATCAGTTATGTGTTTGTGTGTGTGTTGTGTGTATCTATCTATTATCTATTTGTCTATCTATCTATTTATCCATTTGTTTCTTTATATTTCTCTAACTATCTATCTATATTTCTCTAACTATCTATCTATATATCTATCATCTATCAGTCTATCTATCTATTTATTTATCTATCTATCTCTATATTTGTATATCTTTCTATCTATCTGTATGCCTATTTATCATTTTATATATTAGTATACTGTCTATCTTTTTATCTATCTATCTATCTCTATTTGTATTTGTCTATTTATCTATTGTGTATATATCTCTCTGTCTATCTGTCTATCTATTTGTATGTATATGATTCTATCTCTCTATTTATCTCTATCAATCTATTTTTCTATCTATCTATCAATATATCAATTATTTATCTATCTTTGTCAATCACAATCAATCATTCTATTTATTTATCTATCTACCTACCTACCTATCTACCTACTACCTACCTATCTATATGTATATCTTTCTATCTTTCTATCTTTCTATCTGTATATTATTTGTCTATCTATTTATATATCCATCTATATATATTTTTCTATCTATCTATCTATCTATCTATGTGTCTATTTATTTATTTTATATCTATCTATCTATCATTCTATGTATTTTACTCAATGTCTATCTAGGTATATGTGTATCTATCATGTCTATTTATTTAGTTATTCTTTTATCATCTATCTATTTTTATCTATCTATCTATTATCTGTCTATTGTTTATATGTCTATATAATATATTTCTATTTATTTATATGTCTATTGATAGATCTATCTATCTATTTGTCTATCTGTCTTTTTACCTATCAACAATCTATCTGTTTGTCTATCTTTCTCATAATCTATTTGTGTATCTATGTATCAGTCTATAGTCTTTCTGTCAATATGTATATTTTCAATCTTTGTTCTATGTATCGACTTATCTCTCTATCTATATATATGTATTTTTTTATATCTATTTATCTATCTATATATCTATCTTTCTATATGTCTATCTATCTATCTATATATCTATATATCTATATATCTATCTACATGTCTATCTATCTATCTATATCTTCCTATATGTCTATCTATCTATCTATATATTGTCTATCTATCTATCTATCTATATTTTTCTCTCTCTCTCTATAACTATCATTTGTCAATTAGTATATCTAATGAACTATCTATATGTATAGCAATCTACTAACTAGTATCTATCAATCTGTCTTTTTATTTATGTATATATCTATCTATGTGTCTATATATCTATCTGTCCATATGTATATCTGACCATATTATAGTGTGTTTGTGACTATTTATATATTTCTATATCTATCTTGCTATATATCTATCTAACTCTTTATCTCTCTATCTTTCTATCTCTCTCTAACTGTCTTTCTATCAATTTTTCTATCTTTTTTTCTATCTGAATATCTTAATATCTATCCATTTATTTATTTATCTCTATCAATTTATCCATATATCAGGCTATATATCTATCTATTTATCTATTTATTCTATATATATATATATATATATATATATATATATATATATATATATCTCTGTCTATTTATCTATTTATCTCTCTATCTATTTTTCTAACTATCTATCTATATCTCTTTCTATCTCTCTATATCTCAATGTTTTCAATGTGTATAAATGTTATCTCTTTATGATCATTTGTATCTCTATATATCTATCTTTAGTATAATTATGTATTGTATTTGTATTTCTCTGCCTATATGTGTATATGTCTATCTATCTATATGTATATTTGTCTATATTATATATCTCTCTATCTATATGTCTGTCTATTTATCATTACAAGAAAAATCTCAAATATCTAGTGAAAAATCCCTTGTTATATGGGATTTTTCGTCGCTAAAATAGTAGAACGACGGACTAATGATGAAAATTTCTCAAGCTTAAGTGCTCTTCATAAAAAATGAATGATAGAAAAATTCCATAGCTAAACATTTAATGACAAAATTTCCTATTAAAATTTTTCTTACCTTGCTGATTTTTATCGTATTAAGATTTATAGAAAAGTCCCTAGCTAAATTAACAAGGGAAAAATCTCTAGCTATTTTTAATTCAAAACTATTTTCACTATTTATTTTTTTTACAAAAAATTGATAAGATAATTTTAAATTTTTATATTAAATTGAATTAAAACATAAACTATAAACCAATAATTTTATTAACAAAAAATAAAAGTAGATATTAAATAATTCTGATACAGTATGTTACATTGTTAAAATAAAAACATAACAAAATTTCATTATATCTTCTTTATCAATTTATCTAATGACAGTGCATAAAGTATAATCTATCCATGAAATTGACTTTGTTTTGTCTTCCCCTCCCTCCTTTAGTCACCATCTTTTTTTCCCGTGACAAAGCTGTCTTAGTCGCGCCGCATCATATCTAGTGAAAAATCCTTTTACTTTTAAAAGCTTCATATTGGGAAACAATGCAGTACCATATCTGTACAAAAATAAAACTAGTCAATCAATTCAAAATAAATAAATAAATAAGGTTCTATTTTGATAAATATATAATACTGTAGTATATATGTACATTATATACTAGCATTTCATTAGTTACTTATATAAAACTACAGTATATATGTACATATTTTTCTATAGTGAAAAATATTTTGTTCTTGAAAATTATGCAATACAACTTATACATTATGTATATTACTACAATATATATGAACCTATATATATATATATATATATATATATATATATATATATATATATATATATGTGCGTGTGTGTACATACATACATCAGCATATATGTATAGTTACATATACAGAAAAATATACATTTCATAATATATAAATGCATGTATATTAAAGGTATATTGGCTATGTATATATATTATATTGAAAACTCTTGGTATTAGGATGCTTCAATTCTTTTATACTATTTATTATTACTCAATTCACCATACTTTATATAGTGCAATTATTTTCAAAAAATTTATAAATCGAATTATTTGGAACAATAACTATTAAAACTTAATCTCATTTTGTCCATCATAGAAAATCTTAGAATGATTAATGTGTTAAACATGGAGCAATACTACATAAACTTATGTATGGAACTAATACCCATTCCAAATTGAGCACAATGAAGAATTAAAATCTACTTACCATCACTCGGAAAAAAAAATAGTCAATTAAGTAACCTATACCTATGATGTGGCCAGGGAAGATTCTCTTGCAACCCCAGTGAATAAACTCAGCTTAACTAGATTTATGACCACAACAACATTAACAAAAACCTAGAGCTTCCCTAGCCATAACATCAAATTCATTGCCAACGAGATCAATAGAAACCAGAGATTCCAAAACATTAGATATCATAAGATCATAGTGCAAGGGAGGAATGACATTAGGCACCTCTGAAATGGTATAAACTACTCATTCATTAATGATCTGGTATTCACTACTTGATAGAGTTTCCTTTAAGTCGCATATCTAGAAACACATTATGAAATGCATCATCCTTTGAGGAATTCATTCAATAATTAAAAAATAAAACATGATGACAATAAACTGAAGCATAAAAATAAGCATCCAAAGCTAAAGGAAAAGCACCATTCTTGTTGTACTAGGAAAAAAAACTCATTTTTGTTAATTTTTTTCAACAATATCAGTGTCACAATTCATTTTTGTTAATTTTTTTCAACAATATCAGTGTCACAATTCATTTCTTTTCATATATGAACCATAAAAATTAAACCAACAATCAAAACAAAATTGAATATTACAAGTCCATTTATTCTCTGGTTACCTATATTTGGTTCCATTCCAAAAAATATCAATATATAGTGTTGGGAAATCGCGCTTCCACGAGTAGTGAGATTAAGAACAGAAAACCACAGAAAACACAGAAACAAGCAATTTATATATATATATCCCAAACCACAAGCATCCACGACAGAATCAAAACGAAAAATCAACACAGAAATAATGTGGTTCGCTAGTCGCTCAGTACGACTAGCTACCTCCACCAGAAAATGCTTATGCATTACAGATTAAAACCAAGAAATGGATGTCTTACAGTATGCAACATTCAACAGTCGCGAAATCGCGTAGAGAGAGAGAGGAGAACGAAGATAAACAGTTCAACCGGGTCAAAAACAGCCGCCCGAAAAATAAATACAAATCATTTTATACAAAAATAAACATCTGGTCAGCGGGACCTCCAGTTATTGTGCTACTGCTGCATCCCCGGGCTTTTAATATTTCCTTTCATGCACTTACATGAAAATATTAAAACATATTATTAAGTAAAAACAAATTACATATACAGCATATAGGATTATTTAGAAAAGAAGTTCTTCAAATCAAAGTTATTCATTGAATGAACACCCATCACACACAATAAAAGAGTACCCTTAAAGCAGCATCAATATGTGATATTTGATGCAATAGATCTCTATGTTTCTACAATTAGCGAAAGAACGAACTCGTTGATGAAGTCGATGTAGTGCAGAGCTCCATTTTTGAATTGTGTGCCACCACCAAGAAAAGTAAGATATTCACCTGTAACTTTAACCCAATTATGATATCCCTCCACTTATGGAAGCTTTGTGTGTGGAACATTGCGGTACCATATCTGTATGAAAATTAAACCAGTCAATCAAATCAAAATAAATAAATAAATAAGATTATGATTTGATAAATATATAATATTACGATATATATGTACATATATACTAGCATTTCACTAGTTACATATATAATACTGTAGTATATATATACATATATACGGTTGTAATCGGAGATTGAGGCTACATGATGCTCATTCACGAGCATCTTGTACAAGTCCTTGAGAGCAGCTCCTAACATCTTCTCTAAATAATAATCAAAGGTCTATGCCCAATCCAAGCAACCAAATCAAATTAAAACAAAAAAAACAACAACAAAAAAAACAAAAAAACAAAAAACAAAAAAACAAAAACTTTCATAGCTTAATGTTGTGCCGACCCTATTACAAGCTCACAGAGAATTCAACTACTCGCCTATTTCTTGTATTTGAGGTCGTAAAGCACCTTATCCAGCTCATAAAACTATATTGCAGTAATATCCACCCATATGAAAACTTAAACAAAACAAGCATACAAGATTATTCTCGCACTAACTTATCTGGTGGCCCTACCTGATTCAACCACACCATTTCTATTCAAATTACAAGAGACATTTACTTTTTTTTGAAACGTTAATCAGTGAGGAGAACAAGCTTCATCACTTCCAGAGCTTCTTTAAAATATTACTCATGCGTACGACTTCTTATATATTTATTTTTGTAATATTTATATAAATTTTGTGTTTATCTGCATTGAGCATTGTTTTCTTAGAATCCTCTAATATTTTTATTTTTAATTATATTAAAATAAGTCATACTACAAAAATTAATTTATTAAACCTATTTTTTTTTGTACATAGGGATACTTAAGATTCAAATTAGAAACGAACCTTTGAGTTTGTTTATTATTATCTAAATTAAAATTATCTAAAATATTAATTTCATTTTTATTTAATTTACTATCATCCATTTTATTAGAAGGAATAAACATGTATATAGAGTAGAAGAAAAATATCTTAGTATTCATTATACTCTCTTATATCAAAGTAAAAAAAAAATACATATAATGTTCCTTACAAAATTAAATCTTCATCATAACATTTTCATTATTTCATTGTTCATTGGACAACATCACTAATATATTTTAAATTTATATAAAATTATAATTTACATACTTTAAAATATGTAATATTATAAAAATAAAATAGTAAAAATAAAAAATAGAATAAAAAAATAAAAAGATACATTTTTTTTAACTTTCGATTTTGAAAATCATAGATAATCATACAAAGAGAAATAGAATATAAAGAAAAAAATATTAATTTTTTATCTACTTATAAAAATAATTGAATTTTTAAAATTAATTTTTTAATGTTGGATTTGGACTTGATAGAATCTAAACAACGGATTGTCAATGGTTAAGTAATGGCTAGAATAGCCATTGTGTCGAAATTTAATTCATTAATTAATAATCTAAAATGACTATAGGGTGTGACATGCCAACAATCCTAGATGATGCATCCATCTGGCATGATTAGTCACTCATCATTTATAAAAAAGAATATAGTGCATGAGATCACATGTCGAGCTTGAATTGGGAGTCCAGCTCGACCTAACCCATTGAATTAGTAGTTTTAAAACAAACTTGGCACGTGAGATCAGGTTGATAGTTTCAACCTGATCGGTAGCACTCGAGAATGACCTGAATATGATTTGTCAACCATGAAAAATTTGACCAAGGTAGGTTGGTGATTTGGATAATGTCGTGTTGCATGATATTGCGGCACAGGGGGATTCCCTCCAGGATCCGCACAGCCCATGAAAAATGGCCATGCAGCTAGGCTGCTCAACATATTTTCCACCTCTAATGACGGTCTTACCTTAGTAGGTTAAAAATTCAAATATTTTGATGACATGGCACCCAGTTTTTGTCCCTCAAAAGAACACCAGGAAAAGAAGTTCCATTAAACTTTTAAGTCAATTCACACCCATGAGGTGCTACACTACTTTATTAATATTGCCGATGTAAATGCCTTAGGCAGAATCTCACCCAGTCAGTTTTGTGTATTACAAATTTCAATTATGTGGCCTTGTTCCTTTGACCATCAAAACGCACTACGCTACATTTTCATCCAGAGCAAATAGAATTATCTTATCATATTGGCATAACCTTATAAATAGCAATTTAATAAGAGTTTAAGTGCTTAATGGACATGCCCATTGATAAGAACCTTCTTGAGAACCATCCATAATTGTGAGACCATGTATCTCATACTTTAGCCTACTTCTCTCTCTCTCAAGGGATCTCAAAACTTGATCAAAGTGATCAAATAAGCAAATATTGACAGAAAGAAAATATACACTCCATGTAAGAAATAAATAAAACACAAATGAATGCTTACTTCTTGCAAAATGTTGCCAGATGTATCACCTTCTAGTGCTCTCAATCATGTAGTAACCTACATGAAAATCAAAATGCATAACATAGTAAATAAAAATCAAATAAATGACATCCAAAGAAAAAAGTAGAATTTACCCACCCTAACTCTAACTGGATTCTTCGATCGCGGTTCCAAGGCCACAACACCTATAGCTTTATCAAGAAGAGAAACAAGTAAATTTGCAACAGCATGTGAATCCTTGGCATATGCACTCAACCCCATCTTAATCTATAACAAGAACTGAGATAAAAATTAGGAGCTGATATTAAAATTGTATGATAGATATCATAAATGAACCAATTTATATGTTATTGTTATACATTGTCCTGAACAATTCAGAGTGGTTTAGTTTCAATAGAAATACTAAACAAAGTTAGGTAGCAGTTTAAAAAGGCATGGAGGAGAGATGTAAAGCAAAAATAATTTAACAATAGTATACATAAATAGAATCAAAGATGAGAGTGACAAATTACCTAGACAAATAGTTCAAAACTATTGCCTATAGGAATGAGATCCATGTTATGATCAAAACATAACATATGCACTCTACTCCCCGAGCTTTCGGCATCAAAAACAATGGCATATCTCTTTAACTCCCATGTTTTCTTTTGACCCATCTCATAATATCCTTGATTAGGCATGAGGAATAACACAAACACCACCAATAAAAAAACCTAGTTTTTTATTTATGGTAGTATATTTCACTAATATAGTACAAATTGTTCCGCTCTATAAAAAATGATACATGCTTTGATTAAAGATGAAAAAACTAGCACAATTGACTATCTTCTCTACCCATATAAATAATAAAATTGATGTTAACCAAATTTTATTTTCCAAAACCATCAATTTCATTCACAATCCAACCTTCAAAGCATCAGAACAACATTCAAAGTTACATTTTCTACTATTTGTATAGTAATCGAATATTTCCAGAAAAGTGATGTGAATTCATTGCACATGTGATAAAAAGAAAATCAAACACTCTTTTCAACATTTTGATCCTCTGATAGAAATAGTCTACATGAACTGTGCATCAAAGAAAGCAAACTTTCTATAACAAAAATAAAGTGTTTAAGGTTTAGGTAAACAAACTTGCAAGTGAACAAATATATTTCAGAGTATGAAATAGTCATTTTTATCCCCACCAACTATGTCATCTTCTACAATTGTGATTCCTTTTTCATCACACAATTGTGCACTAGATTGCTTTAAATATTGCAAGGCAACACTACAATTAGCCAATTTTTTCTTGAATTCTGATGGAGCCACAATTTTCTACAGCACAATTGACTCATGGATGAGACATTAAGTTATTTTCTACCCAGGGTAACAAGAGAGGAGGAAAGAACAAACCAAGCGAATAGATGGATTATTAGTTATGAGCTGCATTGCTCGACAAAGTCGCACCCAATCATGAAGTTCACCAAATAAATCTTTCATTTTGAAGTCATATTCAACAAGAAATCCCTACCATTTCTTAAGCAATTAGCCACGGATATAAGTTGACAGATATTCTATATAGGTTGCATGAATTATAATGTAGTAGGTACCAGAAGCTTGTTACAAATGGATTGTATACCTGCTCAAATGCTAGTTTGCACCCAATTGCCACTAAATGTGAAAGAAAATTACCTTCTCCATGCATTACATCTGATGACAGAAAATCTAAGCACAACATTGAAGAAAGATAGTCAGCCATTAGCAAATATATGCCATGAGAAAATGCATTTTCTTCAACAGATCATTCCTATTGTACCATTAATGACTTGACACCTAGACTTGATGCTAGATTGGGCCATAAAAAAAGGAGGAGAACCTCCGTTTTGTCCATCGATACCATAGTTCAAAGGTAGGAAGCTTTGGGATTTAGCTCTATCGAGTACAAGGACTAGCAGCAAAAGCCTCTTTAATATGATGTTGCCTAGTTGTTCATAGTAACCTAGTCAATACAATCTTTCAACCATCTTGTTATATGCATAAGCTTTGGCAAGTGAATCATGAGAGAAGAAATATTTGCGATTACCATTTTCTAAAAAGAAATTTTTGATCTGAATTGGATTCTCCATTTGGCAGCAATGAGTCGGTACCAAAAATCATGTACAGACAGATTCTAAGCCAAGCTAGGTTATAATGAAGATAATAAAATAGGATTGTGTAACTTTTAAGATCTAGCATGGCTTTCCTTTCAGTCCAACATCTGTTATAATAGGATAGTGTGACTTCATCATTAACCTCTCTCCATCAATATTCTACGAAGCAGATAATAAAATTTACTCCACTACTTGGAAATGAAAGCTGTAATGTAGCACTTCTCTTTAGTTAATAAACAAGAATGAATGTAAATGGAAAGAGCAAGTTATGGTAAGATTTTGACCTTAACAACACTGCCCATGACACTGAAAACCTCATAGTAGACGACGAAATCCAAATGAGCTTCCATCCTCTGCTTCAAAATATCAAAACTACAAACATCCTTCAGAAAATATTAGAGTGTACCGTAAAAAACTTTCGAACTCAAAGAAGCATCCTTTTCCTTGTCTGAATCATCCATAGACTTCCATGTTAAATCAGAGCATCAAAGAAACTTTTCTAGTAAGCCGATGAAAATATTTTATAGTTTTGATCCTGAAATATTCAATGGATGACCAAGGGATGATAAATGAAAGTGGAAAAAAAAGGATAGAAATGATGAATGCGATGATACCAATACAAATGATGATGGAAAGGCGTGCTGCCACTGTATCGAATAGGCATCGGACAGATAAAGTGAGGAGCAATGACATCTCTCTAGTATTGCTGAAAATATCAAAAAACACGGCAACCACACCCCAATTTCTTATGATGGAAACCAATTGGGTAATTTTTGATGACTTATACCATGCCAAAATCAAGATATTTAATATTATGGACAAAAAATAGTATTATGGTGCAAAAATGAAAAACAATTGCATTTATATGCTTAAATTACCGAAACCAATTTTATTTTTTCCCAGTGATGTCAACTTAAAAATTTTATATGTTTAGATTTTTTAGAATTCATATTAATTTTTATGAAGATAATATGAAATAATTTTAAAGACTTAAAATTTCATATTATTTGATATAATTTATAATTATAAAATTATAAAAATTACTTAAAGTGAGAAGATTATTAAAAAAAAGTTATATTTATTATTTTAATAAGAAGAAATATTAAAAGCTAATAATAAAAATCTTGCTCAATTATTTAATTCTTATTAATTTCAGTAGGTGTAAAGATCTACGTATTTATCTTTAAATATCAATTTATTTTCTTTTAAAGTTAATGAAAATCTTGAAATTATTTTTATCCTTAAAATTTTCAAATTTTTAGTAATTATTTTTTTAAAAGTTTCCTATAATCAATAACCTATATTTTTTAACGTAAAATAATATTAATATATACTAGTTTATTCGTTACTTCAGATATTTTTGTTAATATTCTTTATTTAATTATATAATAAATTAGTTTAGCTTTTTATTAGTAGAAATTTTAATGTATGTTCATTTATTTTTTAAAATATCTTAAAAATTATTATAATTATAGAATTAATTATTATTTAATGCTTGTTAATACAAAATTTTAAATTCATAAATAAAAAATTTAGCGAAATTTTAGTATAATTTTTTACAAATTTTATAATCATTAAAATTGTTATTATTGTCTTTATTAATATAATTTTTTTTGTATTTATATATTTTTAAAATTATTTATTTATAATAACCTAATTTTATAATTATACGAGGAGAATATGTTTTTAATGGATTGGTCATTTATAAACAATGGCATATGTACCTTTATTATACAAAATAAAATAAAATAATAAAATAAATAAATTATTAAAAAAAAATTAAATCATTAAATATTAATAATGAAAAATATCTCGTGCCCAAATAGCTAGGGAAAAATCCCTATCTAAATGCATATATTTTGTGAAAAATAGAATTTAATAAATAAATGCTTGCAATTAAATATAAAATAGTAAAAAAAATTCAGATATTTATTTTGTGATGAATTTTTTCTCGGTTTAATTAGCTAGGTATACACTATCACTAAATCCGTTGCTAAGTTTCCAGTATTTCTTTACATGAAAATCTACGATAATATTAGCAACGAAAAGTTTTAAATCGAAATTTTTATCGCTAATCCATCACTAATTTATCACTAATCCATAGCTAATTTTTAATTCAATATAAAATCAAAATTTCTTGTAATGTCCTAGCTCATCCCTCGCTATTTAGTTAGGGATTTTTTCTAGCTAAATTTCCCGAGCTAAACAGATATTTTCTTTTAGTAATCTATCTGTCTATCTATCTATATGTCTGTCTATCTTTCTATCTATTTATCTGCCTATCTATTTGTCTATCTATGTGTCTATCAATCTATCTATCTGTATGTCTGTCTATCTATCTGTCTATCTATCAATCTATCTATTTGTTAAAGAATCAATCTATCTAGTTTTCTATCAATTTTACTATCTTCTATCTTTCTTTCTATCAATATATATATATTTCTTTCTTTCTTTCTATCAATCTATCTGTATATCTATCTATCTATATGTCTATATATCTGTCTATTTATCTATTTAATAATCTACCTATCTTCTATCTATATGTCTATATATGTATGTATGTATCTATTTATCTATCTATTTATTAATCTATCTATCTGTCTATTTATCTATCTATCTATTTTCTATCTATCTATCTATTTATTTGTCTCTCAATTTATCTAATAATTAGTCTTTCAATCGGTTTATCATTCTGTCTATCAATTTGTGTTTTAATATATCTATCGATCTTTCGATCAATCTGCCTAGCAATCTGACTATCAAATCAATCAATCTATCTATCTATATATTGACCTGTGTATTTATCTATCTATCTATCTTACTTTCTATCTATGTGTCTAGCTATTTTGGCTATATGTCTATCTTGGAGACAACAAATTTAAATACCCAATTATTGCATTTATTTGTATACACACACATAGATATCTTTTTTCTTTCATGTTATGGAATTAAACATATCGTATATATATATCTATACATATATAGGTATACACATCTTCATTATCTTTCTATAAGCTATTAATGTTTACCTAAATATATCAATTTTATTTTATGTAAAATCCCATTTAGAAATATCTATGTATGACTTTTTAAGATAAACAAATATGACTAATAGATTGATAGACTAAAAGATAGATAGAGAGATAAATAGATAGATAAATAGACAAATAGTTATTTTGATAGATAGACAGATTATATAGATATTTAGACTAATAGACAAAAAGATAGGCTGATAGATAGATAGATTGACAAATAGACAGATCAATATAAATATAGATAGATAGATTGACAAATAGATAAGTAGTTTGATATATAGACAAATATACAGATAGACACATAGATAGATAGACATGAAGAGAAATAGACATATAAAAAATAATATATTGACAGATAGACAGAAAGATAGATAGATAGAAATATAGATAGAGAGATATATATAGATAGATCAATAAATAGATAGATAGGAAGATAAATAGATAGACATATAGACACATAAACTGATAGATAGATTAATAGATAGATTAATAGATAGATAGATAAAAAGATAGACATATAGAAATAAAGATATAGATAAATATATCAATATAAATAGATAGACAAATAGACACATAATAATAAACATATGGACAAATAGATAGATAGATAGATACATATACAAATAAACTAATTGACTGATAGACTTATAA
This sequence comes from Sapria himalayana, assembly GCA_029783825.1. NCBI lineage: Eukaryota > Viridiplantae > Streptophyta > Magnoliopsida > Malpighiales > Rafflesiaceae > Sapria > Sapria himalayana. The sequence continues at coordinate 15,700 of JAREIK010015979.1, forward strand.
AGTGATAGACATATGGATAGATATAGATATATATATATATATATATATATATATATATATATATATATATATATATATATATATATATATATAATGACAGAAAGATAAATAGATAGATAAATAGATAGATAAATAGATAGAAAGATATACAGATAGACTAATAGATAGATAAATGGATAGAGATATATAGATAGACAAAGAGATAAATAGACACTAACAGATAGATAGGTTGATAGATACTAATAGAGTAGAGAGATATATATAATATATATATATATATTATATATATATATACAAAATATAGATAGATAGATAGATACACGATATATCAGATAGACATATAGATAGATAAACAATAAATATATGATATAGAGAAGATAAATAGATCGTAGATAGATAGAATAAACTATATATCATAGACTAATAGAATGATAGATAGAGAAATAGATAGATAGACAGAAATGCATATGACAAATAGAAAATGGATAGAGATAGATATATAAATAGATAGATAAACATATAGAAAAATAGACAAATATTATATTGAAATAGATAGATAGAAAATAGATATAAAGATAATAGATAGAGCTAGTCAATATATAGATACAATAAATAGACAGAACGCTAGAGAAAAGAGATATATATAGATTGAAAATAAATAAATAAATAGACAAATACATAGAAAGACAAATAGAGAGTGGTCAGACATATATTGATAGATAAAAAGATATCAAGATAGTCATATAGACATACAAACAAATAATAGATAGACAAATAGGTAGATATATAGGTAGATATATAGATAAAAAAAAAGATAGATAATAGATAGATAGGACAGATAGATAGACATATAGATTGATAGATAGAAAGATATCCAAATAGACATATAGGTAGATACCATATAAAAATATGCATAGATAGTCAGAAAGATATATAGATAGTAGTTAGTTAGATAAAGAGACATATAAATAGATACATAAATAGACATATAGACATATAGACAAAAAGACTTATAATAGATAGATAGATATATAGATAGATAGGATGATAATAGTTAAATATATAGATAGATAGCCAAATAGATAGAAAGATAGATAGAAGATAGATAGACTGGTATACTAATAGACTAATAGACTAATAGACTGATAAGAGAAACCGATATATACATATCGACAGAATGATACATAGATAGATAGGTAAATAGATATATAGATAGATAGATAGATAAATTAATAGATATATAGATAGACAGTTAGATAAATAGATAGATAGATAGATAGATAGACAGATAGACAGATAGACAGATAGTCAGATAGATAGTTATATAGAAAGATTGTTAGACAAATAGACATATAGTCAGATACATAGATAAATAAATACTCAAATACATAAATAAACAGACAGATAGTTGGATAGATATATCATTAAATTGAATTATAAATAGAAAGTCAATCAGTATATAAATTGATAGATAGATGGATAGATATGTTAGAGTATCCACTAAAATTCAATCATTAAATGATTCTTTTGGGACTTTTGTATCATATCAGTATATGTATAAAAGCATCATTTTATATTTATTATATATTTTAGATCATTGTAAATATTAGATGAATATAATATTGCCCTAGAGTGATATATTCTATGGAAAATTACTCTAAATTTTCCCTAGTCAAGTATTAATAATCAAATAAAATATTAATACATTAAGACTAGCATGTCGGTTAACTAATATGAGTTATTAAGTTAAAACATGAGTATATGTTGGAAAACATATACTGAACTAACCCGCAATAAAAATATTGCAAGGATTGTTATATAAGTGTCTTACTCATTCTCCTCGTGACTATTACTATAAATTATCTTTGACCTGAAGTCACTTCGGTTGCCTACTTAATAAGTTGTATTCTTTAGATTCAATAGATGCCACATGTAACAAAAATGGTGATAAATTTTTTAATATGTATATAATAAATTATGTAGAAGAATGTGATTTATGTAGATGGAATTGTCTCATTGATATAATAGAAGTAATATCAGTTGGCCTCTTGATTGAGTAGGACTACTAAAATGCATGGTCATGCGGAAATAAGTCAATATGAGATATTAAGCTTAGCTTTTTAACTTAGTCTACTCAAAGATCAAGAAACATATGATTGATATGAGGATGACATTATCCATGCCTCATAAATCAAACTAAATATCATTGACAAAAAAAGTAAGTCTTACAATCAAATAAGTCACGAAATTAGCTTAAGTTGAATATAATATTTTTTCATCAATTGGTTAGCAATGATGTATTGCTAAATGATGTTCATTGCTTGTTTCTTTAAAATGAGATTTTAAAATCACTACTAATGTTACGAGAACCTATTGGGTCACACACATAAAAACATATATATATATTTGAAGATTATTTTATTTTAGTTAGACTAAAATAAACTAGGCATAATTTTAAGTCTGAAATTCATTTCAGATCTTAAGCTAATTTGACTAAAGAGTTTGGTCCAATTAGTAAATGTTTGCACCTTTAAAAAGGGCACAAACTTAAAGCCCACATTTCTCACTTTTAGAATGATGTGTCATTAATGACACATCATTTTAATTAATAACACATTTTTTTCATTAAAGACACATCCTTTTAGAAAGGTGTATGAAAAGCTAAAAGGTTTCATTAATGACACATTATTTTAGAAAGATGTGTAATAAACCAAATGGTTTAATTAATGAAGCATCCTTTTAGAAAGTTGTGTGAAAAACCATAAGGTTTCATTGATGACACATCCTTTTAGAAAGGTGTGTGAAAAATCAAAATGTTTTATTAATAACACATCCTTTTAGTAAATGACACATCCGTTTAGTTAATGACACATCCTTTTAGAAAGGTTTGTGAAAAAACAAAAGCTTATATTAAATGTGACAGATACAAAATGAAAAAATATATATAACAAATATATGTTTGTGTGGATACTGGTAGAGGCAGGAACACATGACTGTGCTAGAATTAGACTAAACCATTCAGAATCAAAAGTTTAATTTTTTGCTATAATAGGTAACATCCTTGTCCAACATTTAATTGTTTTTACTTGGATCATTCGTAGGTCCCTAGTCAACTATGAAATACTAATATGAAATTTATCTGAACCCCAACAATGGTATTAGAGGGAGGTTGTGAATTGATTAAATTGTTTTATATATCAGTTTATATTTGATATGAACAACCATATTATCATGATTATATAAATGATTTATGAGCATTTTGATTAATCATGCATGAAACAGATCAATAATATTAATATGTTTAGTAAGATTAAATAATATGTTTGTAACTTTTTCGTGTTAATTTGATTAATACGAATACTAAATTGTATTTATATGATAAACAAGAGTGTAGTGTGATTACATCCATGAATTAATATTATAGATGAAACTATGATTATAAATAAGCGATTATAGATTCATTTAATTGTTATACAGAGATATTTAAATGTTAAAAATTTTATAGATGAAATTGTGATTTGATTAAAGTCATAAATCAGTTTTATAAATCAATTTTGTTTTGGTTAAGTGACGATGCCCCTTGACCCTACTAGGGGCGATGCCCCTAGGACCCCAAAATTAGAATGCCCCATAAATGATTAATTATAATCATGATAAAGTGATGTTAGGTGCGGTTTTGCATGGTGCATGGTTATGGCTCTTTACACCATATGAATGGATTATGTGATGTTGTTGTAAGTTAAATAGGGCCTCCATGTCATGCCTTTTAATCTACAATTCAAGTTATAATATTATTTTCTCATTAAATTCCCCTCAAACATAACTTGAGATTTCCTTCAAGATATGTAATATATGATTAGAATAGTTTTAGATTAGAAAGTTATTTTAAAGGAGAAAGCAACAAACAACATAAGACAACAAAGGAAGCACTTGGATAAGATGTAATACCTTTAGGTTGACATTTCGATTTTCTCTTTAGCTTGAGAAAATCATTTTAGTTCGGGCCATAATCATGTCATGTTTATTTTGTGTTTGTGCAATATATGTTGTTATACCACTAGCCTAGTAAAATAAATACAAACATATTTAAATGTATGTGATGCATGTTAAATTCGTTGTTTTACTAAATAATTAAAGATATCCCTTAAAATTAAAAATTAAGTCAATAAAAGATGCCTACCAAAGTTTGATACTCATTACTACCTTGATCAATATTAGATAGGCTTGCCAAAGTAAAGTATTTTTATTTAGCTTGGTAGAGTGCGAAAGGATAATTGTGATATCCAACTTATTGAACTTTGGGTGAAACTTAACTAAGTTATCTCAATTAGATTGAGAACTTAGAAGCATAAAATTAGGAGATGCACCATAAGATGGGCTAAGAACAAAATATATTATTCACCTAATTATCCAATAGTTCTATTAGATGTAATTGGGAAATATTACCTACCTAAATAGCTTAATTTTGGGCATTTAGCCAAAGGTAACTCAAGACAAGGTCAAATATGGATCTTGGCCCACTAAAGGATTAATTTAAAGAGAAAATTGAGGATTGTTTTCAACCAAATAATTTAGTGGGAGGATCATTTAATAAAAGCCCTAATTAAATAAACTTTAAATATGATACTAATTTTTGCACATGTTTTAGATTACCATGTCTACAAACACGTCTAACAACTTATCACTGTGATTTGTCCTTGAGAAGGACAAGCTTAATGAAGCTAATTTTATGGATTGGTATAGGAATTTGAGGATTATCCTCAAACAAGAAAGAAAATTATATGTCCTAAAGTAGTCTATTCCTGATTCACCTGCTCCTGATACTCCTCGTGTTAATAAGGATGCTCATTAAAAGTAGCAAGATGATGCTTTGGATATAACATGCATTATATCATAATTTTATGCTTGCAACTTGAACTCTAAGCTTCAGAAGCAACATGAGAACATGGATGCTTATGATATGGTTGAACATTTAAAAATGACTATATCAAGAGCAATGAAGGCATGAGAAGTAAAAGGTATTTAAGACCTTATTTAAATGCAAGATGATAGATGTGAGGCCTATTGGAACTCATGTGCTCAAAAATATTGGGTATATTAAGAATCTAGAAAGGTTGTGCTTTCCATTGAGCCAAGGGTTAGATACTAATTTAGTTTTTGCTATCATTGACCTAAAAACTAAAATCAATTTGTCATGAATTACAACATAAATGAAATTGCCAAAACTTTGCCTGAGTTGTTATGCAATGTGAGAACTACTGAACAAAATCTTAAAAAGATTAATCCATAATGATGGTGCAAAAGGGAAAAGGAAAACATAAATTCAAAGATAAGGGTAAACCCCAAACCAAAGGCAAGGCAAAATCTTCTGCATTGAAACCTAAGTGAGGGGTGGTGGCTAAGGAATGTACTTGCTTTCACTATGGTCAGATTGGACATTGAAAAAGGAACTACAAACAATACTTGGAAGAATTGAAAAGGATGAATAGAAGTTAGACTTCTACCTCTAGTATTTATATTATTGAAATCAATTTATCTACTTCTTCAATATGGGTATTAGATATCAGATATGCTTCTCACATTTGTAATAATGTGCAGGATCTTATAAAGAGTAGATCATTGATAAAAAGCAATGTGTTAAATGAGAAATGTATATCTAAACTCCATTAATATTTACTTATAGACTCATTTGATCTTCAATCAAATGAAGTATGAGAGTCTTTTCTATTTTGAAAAATGACTATAACTCCTTTTACTGGTCAAAAAAATGGTCAAATGATTTGTTAGGACATATACATAATGATGTATGTGGCTCTTTCAATGTAATAACTAGAGGAGGCTACCAGTATTTCATTATATTTACTGATGATATCAGTAGTTATGGCTATATGTATTTATTGAAACAAAAGTCAGAATCCTTTAAAAATTTCAAAGAATTTAAGAATGAAGTACAAAATCAAACATGGAAAAAGTATTAAGATACTTAGATCAGATCCAAGGTGGTGAATACTTAAGCCAAGAGTTTCATGCTCATCTAGTTTAATCTAGGATCATATCCCAACTCACTCTACCTAGAACACCACAATGAAATAATATATCAGAAAGGAGGAATCATACTTTGTTAGACATGGTATGATCAATAATAAGACATGTAGATCTTCCTTCTTCCTTTTAGAGTTATGCTCTAGGGATAGCTTCTTTCACACTTAACCATGTTCCATCTAAGGTAGTTACAAAGACAACATATGAGATATGGCCAGTAAAGAGTCCCAAAATATCTTTCATGAAGATTTAGGGTTGTGAACCTTATGTTAGACGTCAAGTCTTAGAGAAACTAGGACTCAATTCAGACAAATGCTATTTTTTAGGATATCCCAATGAAACAAAAGGATACTAATTTTATATTCACGCACAAGGAAAAGTGGTTGTCACAAGAAATGGTATTTTTTTAGAAAGAGAATTTATTTCTAGAAAAACTAGTGGGAGAAAAGAAGATCTTAAAGAAATTTGAGATATACAAACTAGCATTGAGTCCATATTCTAAGAAATGGCTAGTTGCCATGAGATCTAAATTGGAATACATGTATACCAGCCAAGCTTGGTCTTTGGTTGTTCCACCTAAAGGGATAAATCTCATTGGGTGCAAATGGATTTTTAAAATAAAAACTAACATGGATTGTAATGTACATACCTTTAAAGGGATATTAGTTGCTTAAGGTTTTAAAAAAAGTCATGGTATAGACTATGATGAAATCTTCTCACTAGATGCGATGCTTAATTCCATTCGAATCTAACTTGTGATTACAACTTACCATGATTATAAAATCTAGCAAATGAATGTCAAAACTACATTCCTTAATCAGAATTTGTTTGAGAATGTGTACAAGATAGAACCTGAAGGTTGTGTTGATCTAAAAGGTGCTACAAAGATATGTAAGTTGCATAAGTCTATTTATGGATTAAAGCAAGCTTCAAGAAGTTGGAATCTTCGATTTGATAATGTAATCAAAGAGTTTGGCTTTATTAAGATTGAAGATAAACCTTATGTCTTCAAAAGGATTAGTGGGAGTACAGTATTCTTTCTTATTTTATATATAGATGATATACTTCTCATTAGAAATAATATCTCTTTCTTACAATAAATAAAGGCTTAGCTTGGAAATTGTTTCTCAATGAAAGACTTAGGTGAAGCTGCCTATATATATAGCTTAAAGATCTTTAGAGATAGATCAAACACTACAAAAAAATGTTTATTTAGTTAGGGAATTTTTGATAGGGATCAATACCTAGCTAAATTGCGAGGGTGATTTTTCATTAAAATAAAAATTTGCAATAGATTAGTGATAGAATAGCCACGTAAATTCCGCACAAAGAAAAGCAGAGAATTTAGGGATGGATTTAGCAATGGAAAATCTCTAGTAATTTCAACTGGAATATAGAGATGAATTTAGCGACAGGATTTCCCTACCTAATTTCATCCGAAATATAGCAATGGACTTAGTGAAAGAATTTTCCTAGCAAATTAAATCCGAAATATAGTGAAGGATTTAGAGATGGAAATTACCTAGCTAATTACATGCAGAATATAGCGACGGATTTAGCGATGAAATTTCTCAATCTAATTTCATCCGGAATATAGCGACTGATTTAGCGACGGAATTTTACTAAATAATTTCATCTGGAAAATAGTGATGGGTTTAGCGATGAAATTTCTCTAGCTAATAAAATCAAGAATATAACGACGGATTTAGTGACGGAACTTTCCTACTAATTATATCCAAAATATTGTTATGGATTTAGAGATCGAATTTCTCTAGCCAATCTTTAATTATTTAATTTTTTTCAAATTTATTATTGGTTTTAATATTTTATTTAATTTTATTTATCAAATGTATGTTATGGTCTATAGATGTGTGATTCTTGAAATACACATTCTCCTCGTAAAATTATAAAAAATAATATTAAAATAAATAATTTAAAATATATAAAAATATAAAAAATATATATATTAATAAGGACTAACATAACTATTTTTATGATTATAAATTTTTAAAAAAAGTATACAAAAAATTTTTCTAAAATTTTTAATTTAGAAACTTTTTATTCAAGTAAGATTAAATAATTAATTCTATAAATATAATAATTTTTTAAGATATTTTAAAAATTAAATGAACATACATTAAAATTTCGACTAATATAAAGGTAAAATAATTCATTGTATGATTAAATTAAAAATATTTTCAAAAATATCTGAATTGATGAATAAACTAGTAAATATTAATATTATTATAAGTATAAAAAAATATTATGATTATATGAAACTTTTTAAAAAATAATCAATAGAAAATTTGAAAATCTTGAATTATAATAAAAATTTAATTTTTTATTAAATTTAAAAGAAAATAAATTACAATTTAAAAATAAATACATTGATGTGTGCCCATACTAAAATTTATAAGAATAAAATTAGTAATAATTTTACTATTAGCTTTTAAAATTTTGTCTTTATTAAAATATTAAATATAATTTTTTTAATTATCTTCTCACTTTAAGTAATTTTTAGAATTTCAATAATTATTAATGATATCAAATAATATGAAATTTTATGCATTTAAACTATTTCAGATTATCTTCATAAAAATTAATATGAATTCTTAATAATTTATAACCATAATATATATATATATTAACATAAAAATTTTTTATAACTCTTAGAAGAGTCACTAGAAGACAAATTATCTTTTCATGTATGTCTTATTATATGAAGTTTATAAATTTTGTCGCTTTGATTTTTTTTGTTATAAGGCTAAACATATATTTTTTTGAAATTGTTTATATATTTATTGTTTAATTAATTTAATAATAAAAAATAATAAGATGTTTGTTTTTCATGTGTACTTGCTACACGCACATGAATTTTGTTGAAAATATTTTGATAATAAATAAAAAAATGAGTCTTTTTGTAATTTATATAAATATTGTTTATTTAATGTTTTTATAATGAAAAATTTAAATATTATGGTAAAATATATAGTCACTTGTTGCCGAGACTCAAGTGACAACTCTAACTAGTGCCTAAGTCCTCCACAGTCCGCCTCTATCTCTCGACACCGATGCATCAAAACCTAATCGAAGATTAAGTGAGAATTTCTTATTTATTTGAAGTACATTTTCTACCCTTATTCTTCATCGATTATCTTAATGGAAAAGTGTGTGTTTTGACTCTTTTATTTTTTATTACGAAATTCTTCTTCATTGATCACCATGGTATGCTTGGATTGCTTTTATAAATTAATTTGTATTCATACTTCATGCATGTGTGATATAATGCATTCTCATTGTGTAGATGTTGATGCTGCACAGCAGGTATGCCGACTTGATTTTTATTTTTTTTCCACTCGACAGCCTTGTGATTTAAAATGTTGATCACCAAATAGGTGTTGGTGTTTGTGGTGAGCAGTGTGTATATAACAATATATTTAATATTTAAATAATAAATTATTTAAATATGATAATCCCAAGAGTAATAACACATAAATATATAAGTGTATTTTACTATATCTATATCTATAAAAATAGTATACATGAATATAACTATATATAGATATAACAACATATATTTAATATATATATAACTATATATAAATGTATTTAACAATATGTATATCAACATATTACTATATATAATTTTATTTATCTACATCAATACCTATACATAGTCATATGTCTAAATAATTATTATTACATGAAAAACTATATATAACTACATTTGCAACATGTATAACTACATGCTTCAGAAGCTTAATATCCATTCATATCATTCATCTCATTCATACATGTATTATTTGGTTATTGTATTATTCTTTATCATTTTCCATATATTTTAGGAACTTAAATTTAGTTTTTTCAACATTAAATGCATTTTTATATGTTTGTATAAATCATTATGATTTAATATGTTTAGGGTTTGTATTTTTGTTTAACTTAATATCATTTAACTAAAATTAATTTCTAAAAAAATGTTCATTTATTTAAATTCATGTTGTAAATTTCTAAACAAATAATAATATGTTTGTGTAATAAATATTATAAAAAATTTTTAAAATATATATGTGATGTAGTTTCAATTTACAAAGATAAAGCTTTAAAAATAAAATTCATTTACAAAATAAAATTTGTACTTCGTAATATGCAATATGTTATATTTATTATAAATAAATAATGTTTGAAATGTATCTATTAATTACAAAAAAACATTGTCATGTATTCAATTTGAAAAAAAAATTTGAAAATAATTATTTAAAAAAACAAATTCTTATATTTATATGGTCATTTATATATTTTGAATAAAATAAAAATAAAAAATTACTTGTAGAAAAATTTACTCATATATTTATATGGTAATCTATTTTTTTGAGCATAATTAAAAAAATAATTGATTTTTTACGAAAGATTAAAGGCATGTATTTTTATGCACAACATTATATTTGTTTGAATATTAAAGTTTCTAAAATTTATTAATAACAATAAATAATAGGTAGAAATTTATCATAGTCATTAATATTTTAATAACAAAATTATATAGAAAAACAAAAAAAAATATTATCTATTTATGAACTATATTTTCATTTTTAACATAATTGTAAAAACAAAATAATTTACAAATATGTCAAATGCATTTATTTATATAAGTATAATGATAGTTATTTTAATATAAATATTAAAAAAACAACTATTTGAATAATATAGAAGCTCATATATTTAATTCATAATTTCATTTTACACATTCATATGCTTCACACACACACACACACACACACACACACACACACACACGCATACAAACACACGCACAAATATTTGATTTAAATATAAAGAATTTATAATATTTTATAAATTATGTGCAATATATAATATTTTATTTTAATTAAATTTTCAAAATCAAAAAATTTTAAATGCATTTACACACACACGTGCACACACGCACACACAAACATATATAATAGTTTCATGTGTAACTTTAAAAATACATTATGTATATAGGTAGAGAGTGATTCGTTTAAAATATAGGAATATGTAAATAGATAAACATTGTTGAGTGGTTGATTTTTTGTCTATCCATACATAAAGATAAATCAACAATTAATTTGGAATAGATATATAAAGTGATATATTTATTAAATATATATAAACAATAGATGTATAAGTATATATATAAACAATTAATATATCTATTTAATTGATTTTATATATAAATCAATTAACAGAAAATTTTTTGATATAGAAAGATAAATATATTAACAGATGAGTAGATGTTTATATATATCTATTTATATATAAACAATTAATGTATATGTATAAAATCAATATATTAATTGACATATAATAAAATCTATTTATAAAATATATTTATAATATCTTTCAATTTTAGGGATAGAAAGATATTATATGTATAAAATCAATTTATATATCTATTTATCTTTCCTAAAAATTAATATATCAAAAAATTTTCTATCTATGATAAAAAAATCATAATTTTTTTTCTATCTATACATGTATCTATTCATCTATCCATCCGTCAATTTGTCCATCTATCTATCCGTCAATTGATCCATAAATCTATCCATCTATCTATCTCACTATCTATCTATCTATATATCAATCTTTATATATATATATATATATATATATATATATATATATATATATATATATATATATCTATCTATCCATATATCTATTCATCTATCTATCCATCTATCTATTTGTCTATCTATTTATTTTTTTATATGTCATTTTATATGTCTGTATATTTGTCTATCTATTGGTGTATCTATCTTTCTATCTATCTATCTGTCTATATATCTACCTATATATCTATCAATCTATTTGTTTTTCTATCTATATGTATGTCTATGTGTCTATCTTTCTATCTATCTACATATCTATCTATCTGTATGTCTATCTGTATGTCAAAATATCTATTTGTCTATCTATCTATTCGTCTATCTGTTTATTTGTCTGTCTATCTATCTATCTATCTATCTATCTATTTGTCTATATGTATGTCTATATGTCTATTTATCTGTTGGTCAACCTGCCTGTCTATATGTCTGTCTTTCTATCTAAATATCTTTCTATCTAACTTTTGTCTATATACCTATTTATCTATTTGTCTATCTATCTTTCTATATGTCTGTCTATCTATCTATATATTTGTTTGTCTATCTATCTATCTAGCTATTTGTCTTACTAAGTATCTAATAGTCTATCTATCTATATATCTATCTGTCTATATATTTGTGTATCTAACTATATATCTATTTGTCTATCTTCTACCAATCAATCTGTCTATTTATATCACTATAAAAAATATTGATTTAGCTAGGAAAATTTAGCTGGGGAACAATCCCTAGCTAGATAGCGAGGGATTAGCTAGGTAATAACAAGAGATTTTTGATTTTACATTGAAATAAATACTATCAACAGATTAGTGATAGATTACCGACAAAAATATCTGATTTAAAATTTTTCGCCGTTAATATTTTCATAGATTTCGTGCAAAAAACTGAGAAAATTAGTGATGGATTTAGAGATAGAATTTCTTTATCTAATTAAACCAGGAATTTAGAGATGGCTTTTTCAACAGAATTTTTCTAGCTAATTATATCTATATAAATTCTATCACTAATATTGTCTTAGATTTCTGCGGAAAAAAAACTAGAATTTAGAGACAATTTAGTGATAGAATTTCTCTAGCTTATTAAACCATGAATTTAGCGATGGATTTAGCGACGGAATTTTCCTCGTTAATTATATCGAGATAAATTCCACCACCAACACCCCCATAGATTTTCAGACAAAAAAACAAGGAATTTAGCCATGGATTTAGCGATGGAATTTCTCTAGCTAATTATATCGAGATAAATTCCATTGCTAATATTTTCATAGATTTCCACGCAAAGAAAACTAAGAATTTAGCAATGAATATAGCGATGAATTTTCTCTAGCTAATTATATCGAGACAAAATTCGTTGCTAAATAATTATTTGAAATTTTTTTTTACTATTTTATATATTATTGAAAATGAGTATTTCTTAAATTTTATTTTTTACAAAATTTACCCATTTAGTTAGGGATTTTTCCCTAGCTATTTGCACTGTGAATAATTTTCATCTCCAATTTTTAATGATTTAATTTTTTTTTATTTTATTATTTGTTTTAATATTTTATTTAATTTTGTTTATTAATTGTTTGTCATGGTCTCTAGATGTGTGATGCTTAAAAGACACATTCTCCTCATAAAATTATAAAAAAAAAATACTATAAATAAATAATTTAAAAATATAAAAATACAAAAAACAAATTATATTAATAAGGATGAAAAGAATTATTTTTATGATTATAAAATTTTAAAAAAATTATACAAAAAACTTTTCTAAAATATTTAATTAGGAAACTTAAAAATTTGTATTAAAGTAACATTAAATAATTAATTCTATAATTAAATTAATTTTTAAAGATATTTTAAAAAATAAATGAACATCCATTAAAATTTCTACTAATATAAAAATAAAATAGATTATTGTATGATTAAATAGAAATTATTTACAAAAATATCTAAATTGATGAATAAACTAGTAAATATTAATATTATTATAAGTATAAAAAAATTTTTATGAATATTGGAAACTTTAAAAAAAATAATTAATACAAAATTTGAAAATCTTGAATTATTATAAAAATTTAAATTTTTTCATTAAATTGAAAAGAAAATAAAAATGATATTTAAAAATAAATATATAGATGTTTGCCGCTACTAAAATTTATACGAATTAAACAATTAAGTAATATTTTTACTATTAGCCTTTAATATTCAGTCATTATTAAAATATTAATTATAATTTTTTTTAATTATCTTCTCACTTTAAGTAATTTTTAGAATTTTAAAAATTATATATTATTTCAATTAATATAAATTTTATGCTTTTAAAATTATTTCATATTATCTTCATAAAAATTAATATGAATTCTTAAAAATTTATAACCATAAAATATATATATTTATATATTTTTTAACAACAAGAGTGTTTATAACTTTAGGAGAGCGGCTTGAAGAATAATCATATTTTCAACTATGCCTTGCTATATGAAATTTGCAAAATTTGTAGCCATTTAATTTTTTTTTCTAGTTGGAAGTCCAAACATCTATTTTTGAAGTTGTTTATATATTTATTATTTAATTAATTTGATAATTAAAAATTGTAAGGCATTTGTTTTTCATGTGTGACTTGCTACACACATATGAACTTGTTTAAAATAATTTGATAATAAAAAAAATATGAGTCTTTATGTTGTTTATATATTTATTGTTTTTTTAATGTTTTGATAATAAAAAATAAAAACATTTTTGGAATTTTACTAATTCAAGAATGCTTTCTTGTTGTCCAAGAGATAACTCTTAGTCTCTCCAAATGCTCCACCTATCTCTTTCGACCCCGATACCGCATAACCTAATAGTAGAGTAAGTGATAATTCCTTCAAGCCGTGAGTTTCTTATTGATTTTAAGTATGTTTTCTACCCTAACTCTTCATCGATTATCTTAATGCCAGAGTGTGTGTTTGGATTCTAATTTTTTTTAGAATTTTTTTTTCTACCCTCACTATTACCATTTATTATACACAATACTTCATTAATCACCTTGGTATGCTTGGATTACTTATACACACTAATTCGTATACATACTCAATGCATGTGTGATATAATGTATTCTCATTGTGTGGATGTTGATGTTGCATAGTAGGTATGTTATGCAGGCTTGATATCCATGTTTTTTGCCACTCAGACAGGCTTATGATTTTGGATTTTAATCACGAGATGGGTGTTAGTGTTTCTGGCGAGCTGTGTGTATAAAATAACATATTTAATATTTACATAAAAAATTATGTTAATATGATAATCCCAAGATTAATAACACATTAATATGTATAAGTGTATTTAACAAATGTATAATTATAAAAATAGTATACATAACTATATATAAATATAACAAAATATATTTAATATACATACACACACAGACACACACACACACACATACATACATACATATATATATATATATATATATAACTATATGTAAATGTACTTAACAATATGTATGTCAACATATAACAAGATATAAATGCATTTATCTACATCAATACCTTTACATAACTATATATTTAAATATATATAATTACATGAAAAACTATATATAACTACATCTACAACATGTATAACAACATATATGTAGCTATATGTTTAACTATATATGTATAACTATTTATAAATATCTGTATAACAATATAAAACTTTTCATTACTAAATTTAACTATATCTGTAACTATGTATACTATTTTTATAACTAAATAAATAACTATATATAATTATTTTTTTAACTATATAATATTTTATAACTATATGTGTAATTCTATATAACTATATTTTTAACAAAATATACCATATGTATAATAATATAAAACTATATATAATGTATTTTACTACATGTATAACTATAAAAATGTTATATATAACAATCATTTTAACTACATACATATTTATAACTATATGTATAATTAAATATAATTATATAAAAATTTATTTATAACTAAATATACTATAAGTAATTGTCTTTTACTATAAATAATTGTCTTTAACATATAACTATAAATAATTGTCTTTTACTATATGTATAATTATAAAAACTTTATAAATAACTATAATAATTTTCATTATTTTCATTCATAGGCAATAGTACCAAAAACTTATTTATTATTTCAAACAGTAATGTAAAATTTAAAAATATCATACAAGTGTACATGATCAATACATAATGTAAAAGAATAAACTAATATCAGCAAAGTAATTAAAAATGTTAAATGTAAGCAAGTAAAAATGAAGTTATGAATAACAAAAAAATTCTAGGATATAACAAAAGTAACAAATAAGGTAATAAGGAAATAACATTTTTATAAAGGACTATACTATAATTGATGATTTTCTTTAAGTTGTTTCTTCAATTATATTAGTAAAAATTCCTAATAAACCATATTTTAAGCTTCACATGCATTTTTTTAAGTCTAACATGCTTCTCAAATTTTATATGTAAATTAAATAGATTACATTGTGAATATAGTAAAAACAACATGATAAGATATATGTCCTTTAGGATTTGCAAAATAATAATATTATATTCTTATATTACTTATAAATCAATAATATTAACTCTAGAATAAAATTATTAAATAAACATCAACCAAAATTGATCTACAAATTTAACTTTTCAAGAAATATATTAGTATTACATTGTATTAATATTGGCCAAATGAAAGCAAAAAATAAATAATACAAATAATTTAATGAATGCAATTTTTTTTCTAAAAGATAACTATTAAAATGCACATCTTAAAATTTAAACTAACCCTAACATAAATGAATTTAGCCTATTTTAGATTTATGTTGATGTAAGTTTTTGTCTGACAAAAATAATTAAATGACAAAAGCATTCTAATTAATAACAAGAAAAGAAATAAATATAGAAAAGAAAACTCCAATATGCATGAGTTAGTTTGTGAGCTACATCTTTTTCATTATAACTCATCTTTGTAACCTCTTTTGTATCTTTTTATCTATAGCTTCTTACTTTCTTTCTTTGCATACAATATTTTGTATCTTCTCCAGCTTATCATTTTCAAATACTACCATAAGTTTTAGAAAACTCTTCTGTGTGTTTTCCTCTTATGGAATTCTGTAGTTAAGACTTTTTATGTTTTTTCAAAAAGTAGTTTTTGAATCTTCTCTCTCTCATGGTTCTTGACAAAAACTCTCCCATAGGCTGAACTTCATTTGAACTTGTTCTTGGTTGTGTATACTATAATAAAACATAGAGGTGAAAAGAGGAACTCTATTAGATATTATAAAAAAAAATTCTCCATGCATTCTCATAATCTCTTATATATATATATATATAGAAGCGAATTTATTAATGGAAAACATTACTTTGGTAGGTATAAAATGAGCTAATTTGGTCAATCAATCAATAATTATCCAATTAATATTATTACCTTTTAAGATTCTTGATAATCTCATCACAAAGTCAATGATAATATGCTGCAAATTATTATATATTGGGAATTGTTATTATCACATATTGAGTTTTTTTTATAATCATTCCATAACTTAAAACTATTAGCACTATCTTATTTAAAATTGCATATAGAATGAATCATTCATTATCTTCAATTATGATTCCATTTCTATTAATATAAATTTTTCTTGTGATAACAAGTTAACAAATATGTATAAGAAGAATGGTTTTGCATCAATTATCAATAGTTTTGTGATAAAAAGTTAACAAATAGGTATAAAAACTTAATAAATTTTTCTAGTGATAGCAACTTAACAAAGAGGTATAAGAACAAAAGTTAAAATTTTTCAAACATAAACCTCAAAATAATAAATTATCAATGGTTTTGCATCAATTTGGTGAGTATGTTAATTATATTAATCTACTAGGATATGTAGAAAATTCAACCACTTTAATTGTAGTGTGTTTGTGTCCATATTTGGAAGAAATCAAACAACTTCATATTGAATCTAAAAACAACCAAAAGAAAATAATAGAGATCAAGGCTCAGATAGTGCTCTAGGAATAGCATTCATCCAAGAATCATTTCCAAGCCACATAAAAACCATAGATGATGCACTTTTTGAAAAACCCCAATTTCAAGAACAATGGTTTAAAGAGTTTTGATCATTTGTTTCACTTGAAATTTAATTGAGTGTTAATACTTAATATTCTTTTGGTGAATGATTTTTATCATAATAGTTATTTTTTAGAGTTAAAAGAAAATTTATTAGTTTGTTTAAAGAACACTTAAAGTGAAGAATGAAAGAGTTATATGTACTATGGGGTTTTATTTGCAGAATTTATTGGAATGCAATTCTAGGAACTATATATAAATATTTGTATAACTATATAAAACTCTATATAATTAAATATAACTATATTTGTAACTATGTATTATAAGTATACATTTATGTAAATCTATATACTTGTTTATGCCTTTGTATATATTTATGTACAACTACTTATAACAACTTATATGAATATATCTATATATAATTATATGTTTAACTATATATAACTATTTTTAACTATATATACTATATGTATAAAAATATATAACTATAAATAATTATATCATACTATATGTATAACTAGAAAAACTTTATGCATAACTATATTTAAATATATAATTTACAATATATATTTAATATACATTTTTATATATTAATATATAAAAATATATTTTACTTTATCTATACCTATTCATAACTATATGTATAAATATATAAAATTATATGAAAAAATATATATACCTACATGTATAAATATAATTTTTACTATATGTTTAACTATATGTATAACCACATGTAATTATATTTATAATTACATGTATAACAACATACAACATTATGTTTAACTATATGTATATAACGAGTCTAATTTCTAAGCCATATAAACAAAATTATTTAGTTAAACTTATAATGGAATGTGTAAAATGGTGTGTCCTTATAAATGGTCAAAATGGATTGAGATATCACAATATCAGCTGCTCCCATATAAAAATGAAATAAAAGGGAAAATATTATACAATAAAGAAAATGTATAAATATCAAAATCATAATATATATATATATATATATATAGACAAACACACACACACACACACACACACACTTGGAAACATGAATGGAGTACTCTTATATATTATGGGCACTCTTAATGCACAATACAATAAAATAAAATAAAAGAAGGTAACTCAACAAAATTGACTGCTTCTCATTTACTTATGTTAGATATTTTTAGAGTTAGTTATTCTATTATTGATTTAATTATCATAATTTTTTTCTTCAAACAAATACATCTGCATATAAATGATATCAAAATGTGCAATGAGTCATTGTATGAGTTGGAAAATTCCAACGTTTAACTACAGTTCACTATGGGATACATATTCTTGGAAAGCTTTTGCCTGAATATTAAATTCTAAATGTGCAGGCATCTGGTGCTAAATACATTATCAAGGAGGATTTGCTGGATGACATAGTTTTTGATGAAGTTTTTGTTGCCCTAGTTGACCTTGCTAGAAGAGTATCATACAATATGCTCCTTGCTTCGTTTCATTTATTCATTATTTGTTACTTTAAATAATTTTCCTTGTTCCATGTTTCAAAAATTTTATGCTATTTAGATTCTAGATCGAGTTTCTTTTCCTCCAATCTTATGCATGTTCTTACTGTTTAGGGGGGAAGTTGTAGATTTTCTAACTTCCAAGAAGGATTTCAAAACATTCAAGGATAATCTTGTATTATTTTGGGACAATTTGGTAGTAGAATCTCAGGATGGGCCAATATTTGATAAGGGTGTATTTGAAAAGTGTATGGATTATTTAATAGCGGCGTCATGGAAAAGTTATAGCTTTGTTGAAGATAAAGATAAATTCTGATATTGTAAATGGTATTTCAACCATTGTGTAGTATATACGTACATACTAAATTTGATGCCATGATCACTAAAAAATTAGATTAGTTTTTTATTTCTGTTTGAATTTGATGCTTGCTTGATGATGCCAGAAGATAAAATGGGCAAAACAGATTAAAAAGCCAATCCTGAAGGAACTGATTAACCTAGAAAAAGGTGATCCCTTATATTTGTTTATTGAAAGTGGAGTTGTTTCCTATTGCTTGTAGAAGGATTCTAAAAAAATTCTAGGAAATACTTATGGCATGTGTATTTTGCATGTTCTACTTTTCTTTTTTTTTTCTAGATACTATGTTTAATATTCTCATAATTGCTAATAACTCCTTTTTTGCCCTTGTAATTGTGTAGGATTTGAAGCCTTAACTCCAAATATTTTTGCAAGAAATGATTGAATTTGTGGAAGGCAGTGGTTAAGTTGTTTAACTTCTTCGAACCCTATCATCACTCATGAGTTTGTGTACCATGGCCATTGTAATTTGCATTTTATTGCTCATTATTTGCTGACACAAAAACATGATATGCATTCTTTGATCATTGAATTTGAATCTCTGTTGTTCCTAATATTTTAAAATGTTCATGAGAGATTTATAATAGAGTCGCATTCTGAAATAGTTTTCTCGGTTCTATGAGAGGTTTCTCTTATATATACATATAAGATAAATGCTAGTATATCTCTTATACGTACATGCTATGTATATATGTTCTTATATACTCAATATATCTACATATAAACTAAAGTATTTGTACATAAAATACTGAAGTATTATATGTACATGTATACTGAGTATATATGTATACAGTATATATGTACATATAATACTGTAGTATATATGTATATATACTATAATAATATATGTAACTAGTGAAATACTAGTATATATGTACATATATACTATAGTATTATATATTTAGCAAAACATAACTTTTTAATTTATTTATTTTGATTTGATTGGTTGGTTTAGATTTGATATAGATATTGTACCGCATTGTTCCCCATACGAAGCTTTCATAAGTGAAGAGATTTTTTACTAGACATGACACACCATGACTAATACAGCTTTGTTGCAATAGAAAGATGGTGACCAGATGAGTTGGGGGAGAGAAAGCAACATCAATTTAATGAATAGTTTATATTTTATGTACTGTATGTATGAATGTATGTATTGAACTTTTATCCTATTAAGTCTAGTTGCAAATTTTTTGTGCCTTGTGTTTCTAGGTTCGATGCAATTTTGAACAAACAAAGTTGATATTTGCAACCCTGTTTAAGGTGCTGGTTCCTTTTTTAAATGCTTATGGCAGAATATATAGTTGTTTAATGTTCATGCTACATAATAAGTATTTACACTCTACTTTAATGTAAATACTAGTACATTTATTCTTGTATATATGTATATGTACATATATACCAGTTATATGTACATATACATATATACTTGTATATATGTACAAGTATTTACCAGTATATGTCTATATGTAAATATACACTAAAGTATATGTACATATTTATATGTACATATAGATACTTATTATATGTACATATATACACTATAGTATATATACATATACACTACAATGTATATGTACATATATACTATAAAATCTAGTATAGTATATATATACTACAATATACTACAATGTATATTTATTATATGTACATATATACACTATAGTATATATGTACATATATACTACAATGTTGGTTCCTTTTATCCTATAAGATCTAGTGTACATATATACACTATAGTATATATATGTACATATATGTACATATTTATATGTACATGTATACATTGGTATATATGTACAAGTATTTACCAGTGTATATGTACATACTTGTACATATACACTAAAGTGTATTTGTACATACATGTACATATATATTGACATATATATTGTAGTGTATATGTATTCACATATATATGTACATATACACTATAGTATATATGTACATATAAATACTTGTACATATGTATCTGTATAAATATACATATACATATATACCAATGTATACATATACACTGTAGCATATATGTATACATGTATATATGTACATATACATTGTAATCTATATGTACATATACTGAGTTTATATGTACATATAAAGACTTGTACATATATACCAGTATATATGTACATATACATATATACTAGTGTATACATATACACTATAGTATATATGTACATATATACTACACTGTATATGTACATTTACACTGCTATATATGTATATGTACATATATATCAGTATATATTTACATATATACTGTAGTATTATATGTAACTAGTGAATGCAAGTATATATGTACATTTATACTATAGTATGTATGTACATATAAATTACAATATTATATATTTATCAAAATAGAACTTAATTTATTTATTTATTTTGATTTGATTGACTGGTTTATTTTTTAAATATATATGATACCGCAATGTTTTCCATACAAAAAGCTTATAGAAGAGAATCAATTTTTCACTTGACATGACGCACCATGACTCGGATAGCTCTTTCATAGTAAAAAGATGGTGATCATAGGAGCTAAGAGAGAGAAAGTAATGTCAATGCATGGATACATTATACTTCATGCACTGTTGCTAGATAAATAAATTATTTTGTGTTATGTTTTTATTTTAATTATGTAAAATATTGTATCATAATAATTTATTAAAAGATTTTATTTTTGTTAATTAATAAATTATCATTTATAGTTTCTGTGTTTATTTAATTTTATTATAAAATATTAAATTATTTTATGAAATTTTTTGAAAAAAAATAAAATACTAAAAATTGTTTTGGATTATAAATAGCTAGGGATTTTCCCTTGCTAATTTTGGTAAGGAATTTTCCATTGCTAATATAGCTAGGAAAATAATTATTTTAGCTAGTGAATTTTCCATCGCTAAAATTTTTTAGCTAGGGACTCTTTCCCTCATTAAATTTTAGCGATGAACACTTTAGATTGGGAAAGGTTCTGTCATTAAATCCATTAGTGATGGAAACTCACATTTAGCTTGCTAGCTAGGAAAAGCATATTTGAGATAGGAATATTTTCATCGCTAAAGTTTTTTAGCTAGGGACTCTTTCCCTCGCTAATTTTTAGTGACGAGTACTTTAGATTGGAAAATTTTCCATTGTTAATCTGTCACTATTTCCTATTTAGTGATGAAAAACCTCCCATTTGGCTATGGAATTGTCCCTATCTATTTGGGATTTTTCTTGTAGTGTTATCTATCTATCTATCTATGTATCTAGCATTTTGTTTATATGTTTGTCTAGCTATCTTCTATTTTTCTATATATATATTTATATATCTATCAGTCTACAAGTCTATCTATCTATCTATATATCTGTATGTGTATTTATCGATCTCTCTATTTCTAAATTAGTCAATCTATTTGTCTATCTATCTATAATTCTATCTATTTGTCTTTCTATGAGTCTATCTATTTATCTTTCTGTTTGTCTATCTCTTTATCTATTTATTTTTTATTTGTTTGTCTATCAATCAATCAATCTTTTTATATGCATATATATTTGTCCATCTATCTATCTATCTATATGTCTATTTGTCCATCTATCTATCTCTCTTTATTTCTTTCTATTTGCATTTCTATTTATCTATCTATCTATTTTTTATCTATCTATCTATCTATCAATCTAACTATTTGTCGATTTTTTATTCTATCAATCTATTTGTCTATCTATCTGTCTATCTATCTAACAATATATTTGTCTATCTATCTAACTATCTATCTATCTATATGCGTATATATATATATATATATATATATCTATCTATCTATCTTTCTATCAATCTATCTATGTGTCTATCTCTTTATCTAACTAACTAACTATATATATATATATCTATATGTCTGTCTGTCAATCTCTTTGTATGTATTTCTATCTGGATGTTTATCGATCTATTTATTTGTTAGTATATCTATTAATCTATCTCTCTATATATCTATCAATCTGTTTATCTATATATTTTTCTATCTGTCTGAATATTTATATGCCTATTAATTTATCTATCTATCTATATATCTATCAATCTGTGTGTCTACTATCTATTTGTTTATTTATTTATCTATATATCTATCTATCTATCTGTCACTCTCTCTATATCTATTTATCTAAATATCTTTCTCCTATCTGTTTGCCTATCTATATATCTATATGTCTATCTATCTATTTGTGTCCGTGCGTGCGTGTGCGTGTGTGTATATATATAAATATATCTATTTGTATATCTATACATCTATTTTACTATCTATATATCTTTCTTTCTATTAATCTATTTCTCAATCTATCTATTTATCTATCTATGTTTCTAATTATCTCTCCATCTTTACATCAATGTATTTGTCAATCTATTCATCTATCTTTCCATTTATCTATTCGTCTCTCTATTCGACTATCTATCAGTCTATTAATTCATGTTTCTATCTGTATATCTATCTATGTATCTATCTATCCATCCATAATCTATCTATCTACCTATCTATTTTTTATATATCTAATTATCTATTTATTTATCTATCTATTCTTCTCTACATATATATATATATATATCTATCTATCTATATACCAATCCATCTATCTATCTATATTTCTATATCTTTCTATCTATCTTTATATTTATCTATTAATCTATCTGTCTAACTATCTATATTTCTATCTATCTGTGTATCTTTCAATCTATCTATTTATATGTTTGTCTATCAAGATATGTATACGTATGCCTATATGTCTATTAATTTGGCTTTCTATCTGCTTGTCTATCTATCTTTCTATATTTCTATCTATATATCTATTTATTTGCCTTTATATATATCTATCTGTGTATCTTTTAATCATTTTGTTTATTTATCTTTCTATTTGTATATCTATATATCTTTGTATCTATATGTCTATCTATCTATATATCTGTCTACCTATCTATTTATCTTTCTATCTATAACATATCTATCAGTTAGTCTATTTGTCTTTCTTTTTTTTATCCATTTATTTTTTTATCTACATATCTATCTATAGTCTATCTGTCTATCTATCTATCTGTCCATCTATCTGTCTATATGTCTATCAATCTATCTTTTTATCTATCTGCCTTTTTTTCATTCTATCTATTTGTCTATCTATTTCTCTATATATATGTTTATCTATAAGTCTTTTTATATGTCTATCTATTTGTCTATCTATCTATCTATATGTTAGTCTATCTATCTTTTCATCTGTTTATCTATCTATATTTCAGTCTATTTGTTTGGTGATCTATCTATCTATCTATCTTTCTATCTATCTATGTATATGTATATCTTTCTGTCTATCTATTTATCTATCTATCTATTTATCTATCTATCTATTTATCTATCTATCTATCTTCTTTCTTTTTATCTGTTTATTTATCTGTTTGTCTATCTTTTTATCTGCCTGTAGTCTATTTGTCTATTTATATATCTATCTTTCTATCTATATGACTATCTATTTGTCTATCGATCTCTCTATCTATCTATTTATTTATTTTTCAATCAAACTTTCTACCAATGTGTCTATCTATATGTCTAACTATCTATCTATCTATCTGGTCGAACTATTTGCCTATCTATCTATCTATCTATATGTGTATCTATGTGTCTATATATGTTGATATCTATCTAACTATTTATCTCTCTGTCTTACTATTAGTTTATCGATCTATCTATCATATTATCTATTTATCTATTTATCTGTTTTTCTATATATCTATCTTTTTTTATTTTTATCTGTCTTTATATCTGCCTTTTAATTTATTAGTTTATTTGTTTGTCTATCTATCTTTCTATCTATTTTTCTATCTATTTTCTTATCTTTTAATCTATTTATCTATTTATCTTTCTATCTATCTATCTTTCTATTTGTCGATCTATCTTTCTATTTATATATCAATTTGTCTATGAAACTGTCTGTCATCTATATGTCTAGCTGTCTGTCTATTTGTCTTTCTACCTACCTACCTATCTGTCTGCCTATCTATCTATCTATCTATTTATATGTCTATCTATTTCTATATCTATCTATCTATCTCTCTCTATATGGTTATCTATTTGTCTATCTATCTGTCTTTCTATTTGTCTTTCTATATGTTAGTCTATTTGTTTGTCTATCTATCTATCATTCACTCTTCCTTTCTATCTATATATCTATCTATTTGTCTATATCTCTATCTATCTATTTATCTATCTTTATCTCTACCTATTTATTTATCTATCTGCCTATCTACATGCCTATCTATCTGTCTATTTATCTATATATCTAACTTTCTATCAATATGTCTATCTATCTGTCTATCTGTATATTTTTTTATCACTAAAATAAGAAAATATCCCTAGCTATATGGGTTTTTTGTCACTAAAATATAATAATGATAAATTAAAAATTGAAATTATCCCATGATAAATTGCTCGTTGTAAAATATTAATGAGTAAAAAAATTCCCTAGCAAGTTTTTTAACGATGTAAAATTCCCTAACTAATTATTTTTTTTCCCTTGCTAATTTTAATCATATTTAAGAATAATAATTAATAATTTTTGAATGAATACGCTAGAAACATCCCTGCTAAATTAGCGATGGAATAACCCCATGCTATTTTCAATCCTAATCAATTTTCACAATTTTATTTTTTTACAAAAAATTTGATTACATATTTTTAATATTTTGTATTAAATTAACTATACTACAAACAAATATCTAAATAGCTAGAGAAATTTAGCTAGGGATAAAATCCCTAGCTAATTATCAAGGGAGTAGCTAGGGAATAACAAGAGATTTTTGGTTTTACATTAAATTAAAAATACGACGGATTAGTAACCGATTAGCGACAGAAATAGTTGTTTGAAAACTTTCCGTTGCTAATATTCTCATAAATTTCTGCTCAATGAAAAGTGAGAAATTTTTTGATGAATATATCGGCGGGATCTTTCCCTAGCAACTTAGAAGAGAAAATCTATTGCAAACCTAATACTTGAATTTTTTTTACTATTTTATATTTAATTACAAGCGATTATTCCTTAAATTTTTTCTTTCACATAATATATGTATTTAGCTAAAGATTTTTCCCTAACTATTTGGGCTGGAAATAATTTTGGTCACTAATATTTAATGATTTTAATTTTTTTAATATTATTTGTTTTAATATTTTATTTTATTTTGTATATTAAAGATACCATATGCCATGGTCTATAGAAGAGTTATCTTTGAAAGACACGTTCTCCTTGTATAATAATAAAAATAGGTTATTATAAATAAATAATTTAAAAAATATATAAATACAAAAAAATTAATATTAATAAAGACTACAAAAACTATTTTTATCATTATAAAATTTTTAAAAAATTATACAAAAATTTTTAATTTTTAATTTTAAAATTAAAATTCTGTATCAAAAAAACATTAAATAAATAATTCTATAGTTTAAAAATTTTTTTAGATGTTTTAAAAAATAAATGAACATATAATATAATTTCTACTAATAATAAGATAAAATAATTCATTGAATGATAAAATAAAATATATTTACAAAATTATCTGAATTTATGAAAAAAACTAATAAATATTAATATTATTTTATGTATAAATATTAGTTTTATGATTATAAGAAAACTTTTAAATAAATAATTAGTAAAAAATTTGAAAATTTTGAATAATGAAAAAAATTCTAATTTTTTATAATATTTAAATGAAAATAAATTGATATTCAAAGATAAATACAAAGATGTTTGCCCCTACTAAAATTAAAAGAATTATATAATTGAGTAAGATTTATACTATTAACTTTTAATATTCCGTCTTTGTTAAATTTTAAAAATATAAATTTTTCTTAATAATCATCCAACTTTAAGTAAATTTTTTTTAATATTCATCTCACTTTAAGTAAATTTTAAAATTTTATAAATTATAAATTATATCAAATAATATAAAATTTTATGCCTTTAAAAATATTTCATATTATCTTCATAAAAATTAATTTGAATTCTTAAAAATTTATAAACTTAAAATATATATATATATATATATATATATATATATATATATATATATATATATATATATATATATATATATTTTAAATTAAAGAGTATTTATAATTCTTAGGAAAGTTGCTTGAAGACCAATAATCTTTTCATGTGTACCTTGCTATATTATGTTTACAAATTTTGTAGCCATTTGATTTGTTTTTTTATTTGGAAGGCTAAACATCTATCTTTTGAAATTATTTATATATTTATTGTTTAATTAATTTGATAATTAAAAATTAAAAGGTGTTTGTTTTTCTTGTGTGTCTTGCTACACACACATTAACTTGTTGAAAATAATTTATTAAGTAAAAAAAGATGAGTCTTTATGTTTTATATATATTTATTGTATATTAAATATATTTATAATTTAAAAATTAAAACATTAATGTAATTTTAAAACCTAATAAAAATTAATAAACTTAATTGTTAGAGACAACTCCAACTATTGTCTTTAAAAAAAATGAAACATAAGTAGCAACATATTCAATACCAAACATAAGTCGTGACATATTCAAAACGAAACATGAGTCATGAATGTCCACAGAAACATATGGCTAGGGTTCAGAAAACACGAATGCTGCATGGCATCAACACATTGTCATATCCATGGCATACCCAAGAAAAAAATCTGATCTTTAAGGGCTGGAAGCAAATTGCATCATGCTAGTATACTAAACTCTGAGGATGACATGATAAATCAGTGCTATCACAATAACCTTCCACCAAGTATCCTTATTCCTCATTAAACCCAAGGGTGTCAATCATGCCAGGCCAGCACTGCTCAGAAATTATGCGAATTGCTCGGCATCATCATGGTACCATATTATTGCGATAGTCTTATTTATTTATTTATTATTAAAATCTAAATAAGTATATATGACTATTTATCAAATGTCGATATATCTATTATTTAATAGAATATATATGTTTTTACTCTATTAAATAACTATTAAAGTGTTGATAATTATTAATCTAAAAATATTAGTTCTTATGTATTCATATATATTTGTATAGATTATAAAGAGGTAATCATGTATGAAATATATACTTATGTGTAAAATATTACTTAATATACAACATATGATACATATATACAACATAGTATCTATTTACAATCTGTCTATTATAAATTGATACATTTTGGTCGAAGATAAAAACAATGTTACAAATCTGACATTATAGATACACAAATATCATATAAATATTAACTAACCAAATATGGTAAGATACATAACCTCAAAAAATACTTTAATGGGATAATATATGTTAATGAACTAGAAATATTATATTTCTAGTTCTTTTTCTATCCGTATTGTAGGACAAATAGACACTATTATATTGATAGATAATATATAGGCAAGTGATAGACAATATACAAATAATAAATCTTTTTCGATAGATAGATAGATAGATATACTTTATACACAAAGTATTTATTTAAGGCATACAATACGGGCATGGGAATCATCCTATAGTATTCCAGCCAGACAACACTGATCATGTAAAAAAGTCACTTACCATCCACATAAGGGCTTCCCGCATAATGAAACTTTTATTCTTTGAGATATCATATGTATCCACGCGAACATCCCACAAATGATTTAACTCTACAATAAAAGGCTGTAAGAAAACAACTAGCATGTCTTTTGGATATTTTGGCTTTGGAACCAATATTGATAAAAACATATATTGCTCCTTCATACACAATCACTGAGACAAGTTATAAGGTGTGACTATCACTTGCCATGTTGAAGAATATTGTCTAGATTGCCCAAATGGATGAAATCTATTAATTCAGAGACCGAATCTCATATTTTGACTTTCAGCTGCAAAATCTTGATGTATATACTTAAAATGCTTCCAAGCAAGTGAATCTGATGGATCACGCATTACTCCTTAAACCTCATGCTCAGAATGCCACCTCAATAAATTTACTGTAGCATTTGATGCATATAGTATATGTATTCAAAAAATTAATGGAAAATAATACATCTTCTTAAATACAACCTTCAATTTTTGTCGCGTATCTACAACACGAGATGCCTTCTTAAATCGAGGATGATCATAAAACTTACAGCTAATTAAATAACTATGACCACCCCAATATAACATACATCCATTTAAATAACAATCAATTTTTTTACTAGTAGACCCATTCCTCGTAGTAACTTATTAGTGTTGTAAAAGTTGTTAGTGATCAAATTATTATCTGGAATAATCTCATTTATCAGTTCTGTCACCTGATCAAATAATTTCTCAGACATGATTTACTGACTTAATACTCATAAGTCGAGCCACAAGTAACAATTGCGAATGTGTTTTACAACCAGGCCACGACTCTTTATCTGTAACTTTAAGCATTTCATAAAATTTCTGAGCTTCAGGATTAGGTGGTTCATCCATGTAATCCATATTGAAGTCAACACAAGCAAGTTCCATGATCATTCTATGGTATGTGTTTGATGATTTTTCACCACAAGCAAACGATTCAGTACCCTCATTTTTGTCAATGTTTAGAGCCTTTGTACTTTCCCCATGATAAATCCAAATAAAATAATTTGACACAGAGCCATATTTTTCCAAATGGTATCATATAGTGTTTGCATCACGAAAAGGGATATTCTGATACTTATGATGATTACATATGAACTTTATTTTTCTCCATTCATCCATCTCGATTGACTACATGCAAAATTAATGAAAGTTTTAAGCCCACTAAAAAAATCATTATTCAAAAATCCATTAATAAATTTTTTTACATCCACTGATGATCTGAACTCTTTTTGCCGTGTTTTATTTTCAAAAAATAATGCTCAATCATTATTTTGAATTAAACATTCTATTACTTATAGATATACTAATAATTAAATAAAACTACTTACAGATGAATATTTAAAAATTAAATATCATGAATATTCAGGCAATGAGTTTGTAGAATTTACATGAATAGATAAAGCCATTTTTAGCACAATAAAGATTATTAGATATCATGGTAATACTAGATAAAGGGATCAAAATATGATAATGCACAAGAAAGGAAATAAAAAAAAGAAAGACATTTAACGTTTGAAGGGGGAGAGGGAAAGAGAGAGAGAAGGTGGGAGAGAGAGGGGAAGAGAAATGGGGAGACGGGGGAGTGAGAGAGAGAGAGAGAGGAGAGAGAGAGAGAGAGAGGGAGGGAGAGAGAGAGAGAGAGGGAGAGAGAGAGAAAAAGGAAGAGAGAGGAAGAGAAAGGGGGAGAAAGAGAGATAGAGAGAACAAGCAAGAAAGGAGAGCGAGAAAGAAAATAATAAGAGAGAGAGGGTGACACAAAAAGAAAAAGAGGAATAGAGTGACAAAAAGAATTAGAGAGGGATAGAGAGACACATAGAGAGTGCAGTGTTAGAATGAAAAATTATATAAAAGAAAATAAAATTTTATCTGTATAAACTTATCAAATATTACATCTTTTGACATACATAAGTTCATATTTGAGCCCGAGGGCTGGGATTAAGTAAGTGTGCGATCCTTATTTGTATTATACCATATATGAACCTAATCAACAGAGACTCTCATGCTTTGTGCTTACATATTGTTGTATGTTATTATATATGTAATTATAAATATAGTTACATGTGATTATACATATAGTTACACATATAGTTATACGTATATTTATATATGTAGCTATATATAATTATTTATATAATTTTATATATCTATACATATAGTTATGTATAGGTATAGATATAGTAAAATATATTTTTAAATATAAATATATACAAATGTATATTAAATATAAGTTGTAAATTATATATTCAAATATAGTAATGTATAAATCTTTTATAGTAATACATATAGTCAAAGACAAATATTTGTTCTTATACGTTTGGGATCCAATGGCAAAAAGACAGAAACCAGAAAATAGAAAACAAACAAATTTAGCTTACAACAGATCATAACAAAATAAATGCAGCCTTGTATTTTAGGCATGTAATATATAAATATTAATACAATTTGAATCCCCTTGGAAATAAATGATGTCATCCACATAACACAACAAAACTCAAGCAAAATACGCAAAGATTAGATCCACATCTAGATATGTCAACAAAGGTTGCCTCATCTTGCTTAAATTGTTTATGATTTGCTGGAAAATGTAATTGGAAAGCCAATCAAGACCCTCATAGAGGCCCTCTCCAGAGGTAGCACAGGTGCTCTAAATGTGGCAATGGCATTGGAGAAGAGAGTGAAGTCCTAGCTTGTCAGTAATTTCAGCTGCATTCATTGAATTGGGAAGATCTTGCTTATTGGCAAACACTATCAAAACTGTATCTCAAAGCTTTTCCTCATTTAGCATCCTATGCAACTCATCTCTAGCTTCAACTACTCAATCTCTATCATTGCTATCCACCACAAATATGAGACCTTGGGTATTTTGGAAGTAATCCCTCTAGAAAGGGCAAAACTTGTATTGACCCCCAACATCCCACATAGTGAAATTAATGTTTTTATATTTATCAGTCTCTACATTGAAGACAATAGTAGGAATTGTGGTGACAATTTCACCAAACTTCAGCTTATATAGAATGGTTGTCTTTCCATCAGTATCATGATCTAGCATCAAAATTCTCATCTCCTTGTTGGCAAACAGCCTGTTGAATAGCTTTGTGAACGTAAATCTCATTTCTTCCACTAAATCTCAAATCCTTTGTCATATGGCAGTAAAGAGATCTGATGAGAGAATGAAATAGAATTAATAGACCTCAGGAGATGGACACCAGAGAGGGAGGTCAACCTTTATATGTTCTTATACCTATAGCATGCATAATTAAAAAAAGAGTTATATAAAGTTAAACATATAATTATATATAGATATATTCATACAAGTAGTTATAAGTAGTTATATATAAATATATACAAAGATATAAATAAATATATAGATTTAATTATATGAATACATATATGTATACATAGATACAAATATAATTATATTTAATTATGTAGAGTGTTAGTTATAAATATGTAAGTAGTTAAAATATAGTTATATATAACATTTTTATAGTTATACATATAGTAAACTACAATTATATATAGTTATATATTATTATACATATGATATATTTTGTTAAAAATATAGCTATATAAAATTACTCATATAGTTATAAAATATTATATTGTTAAAAAAATAATTATATATAGTTATTAATATAGTTATAAAAATAGTTTACATCATTGCAAATATAGTTAAATATAATTATGAAGAGTTTTATATAGTTATACAAATATTTATAAATAGTTATCATATACTGTGATAACAACACACTCTGAGATACCTAATTGAATTATACCACTATAGAGAAAGAACTTGTATAAACAATCTTTTCTTTTGGCAAGTTAATATCATATTTCCTGGGAACCAGTCATAGTATATACTAAATATTCTATAATCAAATATATCATAGAAAATAAAGATATTAGGCTTAGATTGATTTAATAGATTTTACTATTACAATAGTTTGAACTAGAGATATTAGATAAGAAAAGTACATATAATCAAAATTGAAAATAGCTTATCAAGACTAGAAAAAGAAGATGAAGATTTGTTGAAGAAGATATTAGATAGATTTTTTTATTTGAACAAATTATAGTATTGAATGAAAATGTAACTTCATGGTATGTAGTATTGAATGAACCTTATCATTGCAAGTAGTATTCAAATCAAATTATGAGGCAATGTGTTATAGATGCGAGATTAGTAGTATCTTCCAATAATGTCACTCTTTTCTTGTGCTCTCATGAATTTGTAGAACATGATAATAATTATGTGCTTAAGTATTTTTTTTCTCAAAAATAATGTTGATATTTACATATATATGCATAATTATATATTTGCATATACACTGATACACACACACACACACACACACACACACTTATACATCCATATACATTACTATACATTATATATCACAATACACATTTTTGTACTTTGATATATATTCACACATGTATCGACATTTTCAAAGTAGAGTGTATATACTTGTATGCATGCATATACTACTTAACACCCAGAAAAACACACACATATACCTATATACATAATGTATTTTAATGTTACAAATGAAACTATTATATATATATATATATATGTGTGTGTGTGTGTGTGTGTATGTGTGAATGTATTTAAAATTTTATGATTTTGAAAATTTAATTAAAATAAAATAGTATATATTGTACACAATTTATAAAATATTGTAAATTCTTTATATTTAAAATAAATTTGTGTGTGTGTGTGTGTGTGTGTGTGTGCACGTGTGTGTGTGTGTGTGAAGCATATTAATGCGTAAAATAAAATTATGAATTAAATATATGAGATTCAATTTTATTCAAATAGTTGTTTTTTTAATATTTATATTAAAATTACTATCATTATACTCATATAAATTAATGAAAATGACATGTAAATTATGTTACAAATTAAAATATTTGTCATAAATAGATAATATTGTTTTTGTTTTTTTATAAAATTTTTTTATTAAATTATTATGTCTATGTTAAATTTCTACCAATTATATATTATTAATAAGACATTTTTAGAAAGTTTAAATTTCAAGCAATTATGATGTAGTGCATATAAATACATGCCTTTAATCATTTGTAAAAAATAAAAGATTTCTTTAATTATGTTCAAACAAAATAGATTACTATATAAATACATGAGCAAATTTTTCTACAAGTTATTATTTTTTTATTTTATTCAAAAAATATATATGACCATATAAATATATGATTTTGTTTTTTTAAATAATTTTTTTAAAATTTTTTTTTTAAATTAAATACATGTCAATGTTTTTATTTATAATTAATAGATACATTTTAAACATTGTTTATGTATAATAAATATGACATATTGCATATTATGAGGTGAAAATTTTATTTTGTAATTAAATTTTATTTTTAAAGTTTTATC
Organism: Sapria himalayana; assembly: GCA_029783825.1. Lineage (NCBI taxonomy): Eukaryota > Viridiplantae > Streptophyta > Magnoliopsida > Malpighiales > Rafflesiaceae > Sapria > Sapria himalayana. The sequence goes on from JAREIK010015979.1 coordinate 50,303, forward strand.
TTTGTAATTTGAAACTACATCACATATTTATTTTAGAAATTCTTTATAATATTTATTACACTAACATATTGTTATTTGATTTGAAATTTACAACATGAATTTAACAAATAAACATTTTATTAAAAATCAATTTTAGTTAAATGATATTAAGTGAAACAAAAATACATATCCTAAACATATCAAATCATAATGATTTAAACAAACATATAAACATACATTTAAAGTTGAAAAAATTAAATTTAAGTTCAAAAAATTATGGAAAAATACTAAAGATTTATACAAAATTATATATATATATATATATATATATATATATATATATATATATATATGAATGAGATGAATGATATGAATGGATATTAAATTTCTGAAGCATGTAGTTATACATGTTGTAGATGTAGTTATATTTAGTTTTTCATGTAATTATATATATTTAGTCATATGGCTATGTATAGGTATTTATGTAGATAAAAACATTTATATATATTAATATGTTGATATACATATTGTTAAATACATTTATATATAATTATATATAAATCTATAGATCTTTATACATTTAAGTTCGTCAAATCATTAAGTGTATTTAAACATAAATATACATCAATATGCATGTGTGATATAATTTGAATTTCTTATATAAATATATTTTACTATATCTCTAACTATAATAATAGTATACATAAACATAAATATGTATAAATATAACAACATATATATATATATATATATATATATTTGTATGAAATTAATTGATGATAGACACCTTGCTTTTATTGTTACATTTTGGAAAGTGACTTGTGTGAAGAAGTGGTTAGATGTAATAAAAAAAAACAAAAGATCACTCTCTGTCATTATTTTTGGCCAACAAGAGACTCTAGTTGGAAAAATAAGCTAGATATAGAAATGACATTGGATTAATCATATCTATGCTTGGAAAAACACACCAAGTGCCTTGACACGAAGCTTACCTAGTGGCACATCATCATCACCATATTATACAGTCTCTTAACATCAACTTCTTCCAAGGTCTCAAATATTCTATCATGAAATTTGACAAATTCTATGTCAAAGAGAATGAAAGAGAGGTAAAACTAATTCGATCTAACTAGTTTGATTAAGATTAAGTTTGATTTAATATATTTATTCAAGTTTGATTGAATAAATATATAATTTTATTATTTTTTTTAATGTTTGATTTTATTTTTTATTTATATAATACATAAAAAAATTTGATTTCAATTTATATGTTACTGTTTCTCATGAAATACTATGAATAAATTATTAGAAATCTGAAGAAGATAAGAATCTATGAAATTCTATCAAATATATATATACTAGAAAATCTATATCAACCCCTTCTGAGGAAGAAAATAAAGCCTATGTAGGAAGAAGAGTACGTACTAACACTTGAATTCATCTAAATTATGATATCTTACCAACTTAGTTTCAATATAAAGAATGAGAAGAGCATAGTAAGGCTTACGAAGGCTCTTGCTATTATATATGAAAAACTAATTGAAGCTAAAAAAGTGCACATGATGAGGTGTTTTTTCAATCTGTAGTTGACAAAAAGCACATCAGTGACCTAGCTACTCAATGAAGTCAACACAATCACAACCCAATTTAAGTTTGTTTTGTATTGAAATCAATGATGAAGTATGTGTATTGATACTTTTGTGTTCTCTACCAAAAATTAACGTATTACAAATATAGTTGTGCATAGTTCATCAAGAACTAATAAATTGAAATTCGATGATGTTCATGATTTAATTCTTACCAAGGAGATTTAAAAGAGATAGACAAGTGAAATTTCACCCTCTTTAGAATTATATACAAAGTTAATTGAAAGAAATTCAACCAAGAGAAAACATCAAAGCAAATCAAAAAACAAAAGGTCTAAATCTAAGAATCATTGTAATTATAATAGCTCAAAGACCATTAAGTTTTAAAATTATAGAGAAACAAGACACTACAAAAATCAATGTAAGTGTTAGTTATTTTATAGCACGGTAAAATGTATCACAAGTATATGAGTTTAACTTGTAATAAAGTTAACTCTATGAATCTGGATTATCATTCCATAGATATTGATTATTTGGATTAATTATCAAAGTTTCTTCATTATCTAAGCTTACAATAAGTAAATAGTTTCTAGTGTTTACTCAAGTAAACAATTATATGGTTAGCTTACAATAAATAAACAATATAAAGTCAATGGGTATATGATTTATGAGTTAATGGCTATAGCGTTGATAAAATATGTGAGATCTACTTATCCATATTGGCGGAACTTCTCAATCCCATCAAAAAGTCATCGACATCAATTCATATAGGAAATAATGTATGTTAGATGAGTTGGATATATTATATATTTTAATCTAGTATGAATCATATTGATAGTCAATGCTAGGGTATTTATAAGGGAGCCTATGCGGCATTTAATTAAATATAGTAATTAAAGTATTGTCAATTATATACATATATTTAAATGTCTTGTGAATTAGTATCAGTATACATAAAGCCTATTACATTTTTATTTGAAATAATTGAAACATGGTCAATAAATGTTTACATATATTAATTTGACATTAACATATATTAATGTGACTTTACTTTTAATTTACAGATATTAAATACACTCTTAAATTTTTATAATAGTGTGTGTTTTATCCTATACATAAAGCCATGTATAAAATAAAGTTTACAGATATTAATTTAATTATACTTATTGGGTAGGCATGACATTGTGGAATAATAGATATTTACATAAAGCAAATTTATTCGACGTGTATTGCATAATAATGACTTACAAATTTCAAATATACATGATTAAAAGCCTATCATAAAGTCAGAATAACTTTATTTGTGTAATATATATATATATATATAATATTATATGTATATTACTAATTATATTTGAAATACATGACATGTATATCGAATGTATCATATATAAAATTATGATATATATGTGTGTACACACACACACACACACACACACACACACACACACACACACATATATATATATATATATATATATATATATATATATATATATATATAATATATGTTGTTGTATTTATATATAAATATGTTTATGTAAACTATTTTTATAGTTATAGATATAATAAAATACATTTATATATTTCTGTGTTATATACACACTGCCCAACACAAAACACCCATTTTGTGTTATAATAGATTAGTTTATATAAGCAGTCCAAGTATAATTAAATTAACATAATATGTATTAAAAAAAGTATAATTAAATTAAGTTTATATATGCATACCTACTGCCCAACACAACACAAATGTATTAGGTATGTATCTCAATAAATATAATTAAATTGATGTATATGATTAAAGAAGAAGAATTTCGAAAAAAAAATTAACATAATAAATACGCAAACTCTTACATTAAGATATTCGATGAAGAATTAGCATAGAAAATGTATCTCAAATCAATAACAAATTATCGCTTAATTCAGATATGTTTATGTTGCATCAGTGTCAAAAGAAAGATGAATGACTAAAGAGGACTTGCATCACTTATTCTTCGAAAATGTCGAGAGAAAGATGGAGGACTTGAGTCTCGACAAAATAAACATTAAATAAAAAATTATATATATTTACAAAATATTTAATTTTTTAATTATAAAAACATTAAATAAATAATATAATATAATATAATATATATATATACAAAACGACTCATTTATTTTATTTACTATCAAAATTTTTTCAATTATATTAATGTGTGTGTAGCAAGGTACAAATGAAAAATATATACCATACAATTTTTTATTATAATATAAATTAAACAATAAATATATAACAATTTATAAAAATATATGTTTAGCCTTATAAAAAAATTTATCAAATAGCTACAAAATTAACAAACTTCATATAATAAGACATACGTGAAAAGATAATTTGTCTTCTAGCCACTCTCCTATGAGTTATAAAATATGCTTAATGTTAAAAAATATATAAAAATTTATATTTTATGGATGTAAATTTTTAAGAATTCATCATATTAATTAGTATGAAGCTAATATGTAATAATTTTAAAGAAATAAAATTTCAGATTATTTGATATCATTAATAATTTTTTAAAATTCAAAAAATTACTTAAAGTGATAAGATTATTAAAAAAAGTTATATTAATTATTTTAATAGACCGAATGTAAAAAGCTAATAAAAAAATATTACTCTAGTGTTTAATTCTTATAAATTTTAGCAGGGGCAAATATCTATGTATTTATTTTTAAATATTAATTTATTTTCTTTCAAGTTTAATGAAAAATTTTCTATTTTTATTATATTTCAAAATTTTCAAATTTTGTATTAATTATTTTTTTAAAAGTTTTATATAATCATAAAATATTTTGTATACTAATAATAATATTAATATTTACTAGTTTATTCGTCAATTCATATATTTCTAAAAATATTTTATATTTTATCATACAATGAATTAATTTACATTAATATTAGTAGAAATTTTAATGTCTGTTAATTTAATTTTTAAAATATCGAAATAAATTATTATACTTATTGAATTAATTATTTAATGTTAATCTAATACAATTTTTTAATTTTTTTAATTAAACATTTTAGAAAAATTATGATGTATTAATTTTTTCAAAAAATTAATACATCATAAAAATAGTTATTTTAGTCCTTATTAATATAAATTTTTTTTTGTATTTTTATATTTTTTAAATTATTTATTTATAATATCATTTTTTATGATTTTATGAAGAGAATGTAACTTTCAATGATCATTCATCTATAGACCATTAGCATATATTTAATAAACAAAATTAAATAAAATATTAAAACTAATATTAAATTAAAAAAAATTAAATAATTAAATATTAGCTAGGGAAATTCTGTTGCTATGTTCGCGATTTAATTAACCATGGAAGTTTAGTCACTAAATCTATCGCTTTATTCCGGATTTAATTAGTTAGAAAAGTTTCCTCGCTAAATCCGTCGATATATTCCGGATTTTTTTTAGCTAGAGAAGTTACGTCACTAAAATTCGTCACTATAATTATAAAGTAATTGGCTAGGGAAGTTCTGTCGCTAAAATCTATCACTATATTACGTATGTAATTAGCAAGAGAAATTCTATCACTAAATCTGTATATATATTTTCGGGATATAATTAGCTAGTGAAAATACATCGCTAAAAATCATCGCTATGTTCAGTATGTAATTAGCTAGGGAATTCCGTAGTTAAAATTTGTCGCTATGTTACAGATGTAATTAGCCAGGGAAATTCCGTCACTAATTTCTGAATATTATTATCTAGGAAATCCTGTCGCTAAATCCATCGATAGATTCTGGTTTTTATTAGCTAGAGAAATTCTGTTGCTAAATCCGTCGCTAAATTCTGGTTTTTATTAGCTAGGAAAATTCAATCGCTAATTAAACACTAATTCGTTGCTAAATTTCTCACTTTTCTTGATCAAAATCTATGAAAAATTACTATTGATAATTCGTAGCTAATCCATTGCTAAATTCCCAGCTTTTTTCTGATGCGAAATTTATGGAATTATTCTGTCGCTAATCCGTTGATAAATTCCCCATTTTTTTCTGATGTAGAATTTATGAAATTATTCCTTCGCTAATCCGTTGCAAATTTTTGTTAAAAATATATTTTGTTATATAGAATTTATGGAGTTATATAGTATTATACATATGATATATTTTGTTAAAAATATAGTTATATAGAATAACACATATAGTTATAAAATATTATATAGTTAAAAAAGTTATATATAGTTATTAATATAGTTATAAAAATAGTTTACATAGTTACAAATATAGTTAAATATAATTATGAAAAGTTTTATATCATTATACAAATATTTATATTTTAGTTATCATATACTTGATAACAACATACTCTAAAATCCCCAATTGTATTACACCACTATAGAGAAAGAACTTGTATTAACAATCTTTTATTTTGGAAAATTAATGTCATAATTAGTGGAAACTAAAGTCATAGTATATACTAAATATTTATAATCAAATATCACATAGAAAAGAAAGATGTCAGGCCTAGATTGATTTGATGGATTTTACTATTACAATAGTTTGAGCTAGAGATATTAGATAGAAATATACATTTAATCAAAATTGAAAATAGCTTATCAAGACTAGAAACAGAAGATAGAAAAGTTGTTGAAGAAGATATTAGATATATTTTTTTATTTGAAAAAATTATGGTATTGAATGAAAATGTAACTCCATGGTATGTAGTATTGAATGAACATTATCATTGCAAGTAGTACTCTGATCAAATTATGAGGCAAAGTGTTATAGATGAGAGATTAGTAGTATCTTGCAATAATGCCACTGTTTGCTCCTACTCTCACGAATTTGTGGAACATGTTAATATTTATGTGCTCAAGTATACTTCTTCTCAAAACTAATATTAATATTTATATATATATGCATAAATATATATGCGCATATACATTTCCCTACACAAACACACACATTTATACATACATACACATTACTATACATTATATATCAGCATACACATTTTTGTACTTTTGTATATATTCACACATGTATCAACATTTTCAAAGTAGTGTGTATATACTCATATGCATGCATATACTACTGTACACCCACACAAACACACTCATATAGCTATATACATAATGTATTTTTAAAGTTATAGATGAAATTATTATATATATGTGTGTGTGTGTGTGTGTGTGTGTGTGTGTAAATGTATTTAAAATTTTTTCATTTTGAAAATTTAATTAAAATAAAATATTATATATTGTACAAAATTTATAAAATATTGTAAATTCTTTATATTTAAAACAAATATTTGTGTGTATGCGTGTGTGTGAGTGAGTGTGTGTCTGTGTGAAGTATTTTTTTTGCTTAAAATAAAATTGTGAATTAAATATATGAGCTTCTATTTTATTCAAATATTTGTTTTTTTAATATTTATATTAAAATACCTATCATTATACTCATATAAATAAATGTAATTGGCATGTTTGTAAATTATTTTGGTTTTACAATTATGTTAAAAATTAAAATATAGTTCATAAATAAATAATATTATTTTTGTTTTTCTATATAATTTTTTATTAAAATATTAGTGTCTGATAAATTTCAACCTATTATTTATTATTATTAATAGAATTATAATAACTTTAAAATTCAAATAAATATAATGTAGTGCATATAAATATATACATGCCTTTAATGTTTTGTAAAAAATAATTATTTTTTTAATTATATTCAAACAAAATAGATTATCATATAAATACAGGAGTAACTTTTTCTACAAGGTATATATAGACTGATAGATTATAACACAAACAGACATACAGATAGATAGATAGATAGATAGACAAATAGAATGACAAATAAATAGACATATAGATTGAAAATCGATAGACATATATATACATAGACAGACAGACAGATAGATATATAGAGAAAAAGATTGATAGAGAGGTAAAAAATTTAGATAGAAATATATATATATATATATATATATATATATATATATATATATATAGATTGACCGACACATAGACATACAGATAAATTGATAGACAGATAGATAAATAGTTAGATATATAAATAGATTGATTTAAAGATAGATAGTCAAATAGAAATATAGATAGATAGATATAGAAAGATATATAGATAGGCAAATAGATATATATATATATATATATATATATATATATATATATATATATATATATATATATATATAGACAGAAAGATTGAGATACAATTAGATAGATAGATATACAGATAGACAGATAGATAGTTAGTTAGATAGATAGATAGATATATGTATAGATAGATATAGAAAAAGATAGACATATAGATAGCTAAATAAATAGAAAGAAAGATTGATAGAAAGATAAATAGACAGATATATATATATAGACTAATTTATAGACTGATAGATTGATTGATAAATAGAATAATTGACATATAGTTAGATAAATAGATAGATATATAAATTGATAGAGATATGGATAGATATATAGATACATAGTCAAATAGATAAACAAATAGTTATATTAATACATAGATAGTCAAATATATAGACAAATAGCTTGGCAGGTTAATTGATAGAATCATAGATAAAATAATAGACAAGTTTATAGATTGATTGTTAGACATAGACAGATTGATAAACAAATTTTTAGACAAATTGATAGATATATTGATCGACAGATTTATAGATAGATTAATCCACATATTTTATACATAGATAGTGGACATATGTATAAAGGAATATATAGATAGATAGATATATTGATAGATAATTAGATAGATAGAAAGACATGTAGATATATAGATATATAGACAAATTGATATACAATTAGAAAGACAGATAGTTAGATAATTAGATAGTTAGATAGATAGAAAGATAGAGGTATAAATATACAGATAGATAGACAAATAGATAGACATATAAATAGACAAATAAATAGACAGATAGAGAGATAAAAAGATAGATATATAGATATATAGATAGACAAATAGGAAAGATAGATAGATAGATATATATATATATATATATATAGACTGATTGATAGACTGATAGAGAGATAGATTGATAGATAGAATAATAGTTAGATAGTTAGATAAATAGATAGATAGATAGAAGATAAATAAATCGAGGGATAATAGATAGTTAGAAAGATAGATAGTCAGATAGATAAACTAATAGATAGATATATAGATAAATAGATAGAAAGATATATAGACAGAATCATAGACAAATTTTTAGACAGATATATATATATATTGATACACAAATTGATAGATAGATTGATTGGCATATTTTTTAACAAATTGATTGATAGATTTATCGATAGATTGATAGTTAGATTAATACACATATAGATACATAGATAGTAGACGAATATATAGACAGATAGATAGAAAGATATATATATATATATATATATATATATATATATATATAGTCAGATAGATAAATAGAGAGATAGCCAGATAAATAGATAGATAGATAGTGAGATAGATAGATCAATAGATAGATAGATAAACAAATAGAAAGATAATTAAATAGATAGATAGATTGATTGATAGAAAGATAGACATATAGATAGACAGATAGATAGTCAAAAAGATAGACAAAAAAAGATTTATAAAGATTAAATAGATAAAAAGACTGAAAGATCGAAAGAAAGATATACAAATTGATAGATAGATAGAGAAATAGATAGATAGATAGCCAATTAGATAGACAGACAGATATATATATAGGTAGATAGATAGAAAGATATATAGATAGAAAGATAGATAAATAGATTTATAGACATATAGTTGATAGATCAAATGATATATAAATAAATAAATATACATATTGATAGACATATAGATATACAGATAGATAGATAGATATATAAGCATTTAGATAGATAAATAAAAAGATTGAAAGATAGATACACATATAGATATATAGAAAGATAGAAAGATAGAAAGACATATAGATAGACAGATAGATAGAAAGATAGATATTCAGATAGATTTATAGATAGTTAGATAGTTAGTTTGATAGATATATATTCAGATAGATTTATAGATAGTTAGATAGTTAGTTTGATAGATAGATAGACAGACAGATAGACAGACAAATAGATAGATAGATAGATAAATAAATAGATAGACAGATATATTGACATATAGATAGATAAATATATATAGATATATAGATAGATATATAGTTAGATAGATAGATAAAAAGATAGATAGTTAGATAAATAGATAGTCATACACATAGATATAAAGATTGATAGACACATAGATAGACAAATATATAAATAAATAAATTTACTATAAGATAGATACATAGATATATAGATTTATAAACTAATAGATACATTGATTGATAGAAAATTGATAGACAAATAGATATATTAATAGATAGGCAGATAGATAGACAAATAGATAAAGAGATAAAAAGATTGATAGATAGTCATTGAGATAAACAAATAGATAGACAGGTAGATAAATAGATAGATAGATAGATAGACATATAGAAAGAGAGATTGATAGATAGAATGATGCACAAATTAATAGATAGATAGATTGATTGATTGATAGACTATTTGATAGAAAGATTGATTGATAAATTGATAGACTGTTAGATAGATAGTTAGATAGATAGATAAACATATAAATAGACAGATAGTTAGACAAATAGTTAGATTGATTGTTAGCCATATAGTTAGATTGGTTGATAGATAGTAAGATAGATAGATAGATAGATATATATATATATATATATATATATATATATATGTAGATACATAGATAGACAATTAGATAGATATACAGATAAATAGAAATATAGAAAAAAAATAAATAGGCCGATAGACAGATAGATAGCATATAGATTGATATAAAGATAGTTAGACATATATATAAATAGATAGATAGACAGATATATAGACATATAGATAAGAAAATTGATATATAGAATGAATTAGAAATTAATAGATAATTTATAGATAGATTGATAGGCAAATTGATAGGCAAATAGATAGATCGACATATTGATAGGCAAATAGATAGATTGATAGATAGATTGATAGATATATAAATAGATTGATACACATATTGATACATAGATAGATGGGCATGTAGATAGACAGACAGATAGGTAGGTAGGTAGATATATGGAAAGTCATATAGTCAGATAAATAGATATATATATATATATATATATATATATATATATATATATATATAAAGATCTATAGATAGCTAGATAGATAGATAGATAAATAGATAAATAGATAAATATATAAATAAAAAGATTGACAAATAGATAGAGAGAGAGACAAATACACAGGCAGATAAACATATAGATAGATAGACAGACAGACAAATATATAGGTAGTCAGATAGATTGATATATATATATAGATAAATAGATTGACAAAAAAATCGACAATTAGATAGATAGAAAGATAGATATATAGACAGATAATAGATACATAGGTCAGTAGATAGAAAGATTGATTGATAGATAAATAGATACAAAGATCGATAGATAGATAGACTGATAGGTAAACACATAAATTTATATATAGATTGGCAGATAGATAGATAGAAATATATATAGAATGATAATATATATACAGTTATATAGATAGATAGTAAGATAGATAGATAAACAAATAGACGGACTGACAATATAAAGCTATATAAACTGATAGATTGACAGATAGATAGACAGATTGATATACTATATATATATATAGTCAGATAGATAGACAAATAGATAAACATATACATTGACAGAAAGATAGACATATATTAGATAGATAGATAGATAAAAAGATTGATAGAAGATAGATAAATAGATACACATAAAATATAGATAGAGAGAGAAATAATAGACAGATAGATAAAACAATAGATAGATTGATATATATAAAGATAGATTAATAGGAAGATCGATAAATTGAATAGATAGACTGATTAATAGAAATCTAGAACATATAGATAGATAGACTGATTATTAAAATATTAGAATCGATAGATAGAAAGATAACTAGATAGATCCGATATATAGAGATATAAATAAAAAGATTGAAAAAGACATAGATAGATATATATACAGATAGACAGACAAATAGAAAGACATATTAGATAGATAGATAAATAGATAGATAGTAAACAGATAGGAGAGAGAGAGAGAGATAGATAGATAGATAGACATATGGACAAAAAGATAGATAGATTAACAATAGATAGATAAATAGATACTGATAGATAGATAATGAAGAAATATAAAAAAAAATATACATAGACATACATATAGATAAATAGACAGATAGATAAATAGATACATCAAAATATTGATACATAAATAGATACATAGATACATAGATAGATAGATTGATAGATAGGTAGATAAACAGATATATATATATATATATATATATATATATAGTTAGGCAAATAGATAGATATATAGATAGACATATGGATAGATAGATGGATAGATAGATAGACACATAAACTAATAGACTTTAGAATAAAAGATTGATAGAAACATAGACTAGTAGACTAAAAGAAAGATAGAGAGATAGACAAATGTAATAATATCTAGATTAATAGATAGATAGATATCCAGATATAAAAATAATAGATTGATAGATTGACTAATTGATAGTTATATAGATTTATAGATAGATAGATACATAGTATAACATTTAAAAAATGGACAAATTGATAAATATGATAGATATATAGATAGTTAAACAAATAGATAAACATTTAAAAAATAAATAATTTGAAATATAGATATATATAAAGATAGGTAGATATACAGATAGACTTATAGATAAATAGATAGATAGATAAACAAATAGATATTTAGATATATAAAAAGAATGATAGATTGAATGATAGATAGATAGATAAATAGATAGATAGAGAGATAAATAGAAAGACAGTTAAATAGTCATATAGATAGATATATACGAAGACTAAAACACAAATAGACAAATTGATATATTGAGAGATAGACATAAAGACATTTATATAGATGGATAGATAGATAGATATATAGTTTGATAGATAGAAAGATACATAAAAAGGTAAATAGATATACACATAGAAAGATAAAAAGAAAGATAGATAGCTAGAAAGATAGATAGACATTTTCATAGATAGACATATAAATAGATAAAGAGATAGAAAGATAACTAGATCGAGAAATTGATAGACCGGAGAAATAAAAATACCTAGATCAAAAAATAGATAAAAAGATATATTGATAGATACATAGACAGACAGACAAATAGATATTATATATATATTATATATATATATATATATATATATATATATATATATATATATAAATAGAGAGATAGATCAATAGATAAACAACTAGATACATAGATAGATAGACAGATATATAGATAGGAAGATAAATATATACTCAAAATGATAGTTATACAGTTAGACAGATTGTAGATATATATAGACAAATAGATAAATAGACAAATAGAGATATATATATATATATATAGACTATCATATAGATATATAGATCAACAGATTGATAGATATTTTGATATACAGATAGAGAGATAGACAGATAGGCAGATAGATAGATAGATAGACAAATAAACATATAAATAAATAAATAGACAAATAGACAAATAAATAGATAGACATATAGACAAATAGTAAATAGGCAGATAGAGAGATAGATAAAATATATATATAGTCAAATTGCTATTAAAATTGTTAGATAGACAAATAGAAAGATTGACTGATAGGCTGATAGATAATAAAATAGATAGATAGATATATAGATAAATAGATATAGATAGATAGATAAATAGATAGCTAGATAAATAGATAGATAGATAGATAGGAAGGTAGATAGTTACATAGATAGATAATAAAATAAATAGATATACAAATAGATTGATAGACAGATAGATGGATAGGCAAATATATTGAAATAAAAATATATAAAGAGACAGATAGAAAAATAGACAGATAGATAGACAGATAGACACATAGATAGATAGATAGACAAATTAATAGATAGAATGATAGATAGATAGATAGACACATAGTAATATATAGATAAAAATATA